>CM070476.1:2917340-2919840 GCA_036324585.1 Champsocephalus esox
CTATAAATACCTTGGATTTGGATTGACAGTAATCTGTCATTCTCAGAACATCTCTCCAAAATTCAGACCAAGGTTAAAGTTCGACTCAGCTTTCTGTATAGGGGTCGCTGCTCATTCACTTCATCTGCTAAACTCTCTCTGGTCCAGATGACTGTCCTTCCTCTGTTCGACTACGGTGATACCATCTACCGCTCGGCGTGTAAAGGAGCTCTCGATCATTTAGACGTTCTGTATCACTCCACCATCCGCTTCGCCACCAACGCCCCCTACAGGACACACCACTGTGACCTGTACTCTCTGGCTAACTGGCCCTCTCTTGAGACCAGACGCAACATCCACTGGCTGATGTTTGTTTACAAAACACTCGTAGGCCTCACTCCCTTCTACCTCACACAATTACTGCAACTCCGCACACCCCCAACGCACAACACCCGGTCAGCTACAAGCATCCTGCTAAAGATCCCTAAAGCCCATACATCCGTTGGCCGCTCCGCCTTTCAGTTTGCAGCGGCAGATAGCTGGAATACCGTTCAAAAAACATTAAAAATGAAAACCTTTGTCTCCCCCCGCACCTTCAATGTCACTATTATGGACACCCTGATACACACATGTAGCTGCTTTGCCGGATGCTGGTTTTAATGACTGATTGAACCACAGCAATATTGTTTTAGAGTTCTTATATGTTTAACTGCTATGCCTGTCATCGTTGCTCCATGTGTTTGTGTTGTCTCCTGGGTTCTGTCGTGACCGGAGTGTGTCTTTTTATTTCCTCCCAGACCCCATCCCCTCAGGAAGCCTTTGCCTCCTGTCAGGTCATCATTGTAAATAAGAATTTGTTCTTAATTGATTTTCCTGGATAAATAAAGGTTATACTACTACTACTACTGTCTGTCTGTCTGTCTGTCTGTCTGTCTGTCTGTCTGTCTGTCTGTCTGTCTGTCTGTCTGTCTGTCTGTCTGTCTGTCTGTCTGTCTGTCCGTCCGTCCGTCTGTCTGTCTGTCTGTCTGTCTGTCTGTCTGCCTGCCTGCCTGCTGCCTGCCTGCCTGCCTGCCTGCCTGCCTGTCTGTCTGTCTGTCTGTCCGTCCGTCTGTCTGTCTGTCTGTCTGTCTGTCCGTCTGTCTGTCTGTCTGTCTGTCTGCCTGTCTGTCTTAATGTTTACATTGATGATACAAAGTTGTAATTCTTAAAGTGTCATTTGACACAGTGCACAATGTGGCAGGGGAACTCACAGTAAACAGTGGTTTAAGTAACTAAGTAGATTTACTCAAGTGCTGTTCTTAAGTACAATTTTGAGGTACTTTAATTGAGTATTTTAATTAATGCTACTTGGTACTTCTACTCCACTTACATTCAGAGGTACATGGTGTACTTCTACTCCACTACATGTATTTAATACCTTTAGTTACTTCACAGATGAATGATGTGAAATCTAACCAAGTGTTGAATCAGACTTCAGTTCCACCTGGAGTAAATCCACCAGCTACCCTGCAGTCTACAAAGTACTTCAGACTAGCTGCACCTCCACCAGCTACCCTGCAGTCTACAAAGTACTTCAGACTAGCTGCACCTCCACCAGCTACCCTGCAGTCTACAAAGTACTTCAGACTAGCTGCACCTCCACCAGCTACCCTGCAGTCTACAAAGTACTTCAGACTAGCTGCACCTTCACCAGCTACCCTGCAGTCTACAAAGTACTTCAGACTAGCTGCTCCTTCACCAGCTACCCTGCAGTCTACAAAGTACTTCAGACTAGCTGCTCCTTCACCAGCTACCCTGCAGTCTACAAAGTACTTCAGACTAGCTGCACCTCCACCAGCTTTGAGAACACTTTCATGATCAATCATTATAAAACATATATATATATTATTCTGAAATGGACCAATCTGCACAACGACTACTTTTACTGTCTTTCACTATATTTTGAGAATACTTTTCTACTTTCACTTGAGGAACAATTTGAATGAAGGACTTTTAGTGTAACAGAGTATACTCTGATACTTCTACTTCTACTGAAGTACAAGATCTGAGTACTTTTAATGTTACTGTAGTACAAGATCTGAGTACTTCTGCCACCTCCACGACCCCTACTGTAGACCCTAAACACGATGGCAAGCAGGGCTGCGGCCCTTGTGAAGTCGTCGGTGCACAAACAGACACAGCCAACGGCAGCAGCCCCACTGTTGTCATGGTTACATGGTTCATGGTGATCTCTTGTTTGCTCTCACTCACTTTTAGTTGACTCTGGCCTGTCTTCCTGCTTCTCTTTGAGGTCTTCCTCCTCTTCCTCCTCTTCCTCCTCTTTCCGCGCCTCCTCCTCTTCTGCTGGGTCACTGTCTGTGGCGGGCTGGTTCCTCCTCTTGGGAGCAGACTGGTTCTCCTCAGCCTCCTCCAGCTTCCTCTTCTTTACAAGCGGGCACCCCAGTATGCTGAGGAGAGCAGAAGGGCATGTCACTCACTGCTAACGCCGAACGTGCTCTCGTCATCAGACCCAGCGGCGTCT
>CM070476.1:3657340-3714840 GCA_036324585.1 Champsocephalus esox
GGTTCTAGAAGGGAATGGCGATAGAGAGGCTGCTGTGTGTGGGCTGATGAGAGGGAACTGATGCAACACACAGGGAGAAGCTGTGAGGTCAACACACTCTCACTCCCTAAGCGTCCAATAGCGACGTTTGGTCAGTGTCCGTGGCGTCCAATTGTGACGCTCCTAGGCTCCTTCAGCGTCATAAAGGGACGCAAATAGCTTTCAACTGATTGCAATGTATTCCCATCTGCGTCGGGATTTGACGCTCATGGAAGCACGGCATTCGTTTATGCCGGTTGCCCTTAAAGGCAATGTGAGCATCCATTCCCATTGGATAACGGAGAATTTTACACCCGGAATTAAGTACTCCTCTTACTGTCGATTGATTTTACAGTGATACCTGCACTACTCATCGACTAAAAAACACCAGATTATCCTTGTTAATTACACAACATTGATTGGTTTAAATTGTGTGCAATGCTTTTGTATTTTTCCCCTTCGATTCGGAGAAACAAATATGTTTTCTGAGTAAAGGATGGCAGAAGACACTACACTACCCAGAATCCCCAGCTATCCTTTGGCCTACACCATGTGCTCTGTTTGACAAACCCCGTTTTTTTCACCATTCATTCCGATGGCTGGCGTCTATGTCACGTGATCTTCAAATTTCTCCCTGCAGAAAAAGAAAACATGGCCGAAATTCGTTTTATTCTCAGTAGAAAAGGCCTATTTTAAAGTTAGTTAAAATGCGTTTTGATGTCATTTGATGCGAGAAATATGAGTTGTTATTTCAGATTATGTGTGCAGTGGATGCACATGATCTTTAGTTTGCTAGTTATTACGAAGATTACATTGTTACCAAGGTGGTTGCTAGGGACGCTGCTATCGATATTATTTCTGTTATGTTGTGTAACTGTTTAATGGTGTTATCTTTATTGCTACCCCCTTCCCCGTCAATGTATAGTGTTGGTCCACAGCGCAAACGTATTAGTTTAACAAAATCCGCATCTAAAGATAGCCTACGTTATTTCCCTCCTGTGCAATTCCAGTCTCACATCTCAGAGCACATCGTCATTAACAAATACCGGAAACAGACCAAAATAATAATAATACCTTATTCTGAGTGTGCTTGCTTTTCTCTTTGAAAGTCATCACATAACGGCATTGTAATACATGGTTCGGCTGCATTACATATTACATATCTGCCGAAGTTCTGTATTTATAGAGCCCTGATGAGAAGACAAACATGAGGAACTGAAAACGTGACGTGGATCATAAATATATCAGCCATTAAACAACATCTTACATTTCTTTTCACACAATACGTCTCCTTGCAGTATCAACACTAATTCGGCTGACTTTTATATTTGATCCAATTGGGAGATAGGCTGTATTTACACCATAAATGTGCACAGCTGATATAAAGGGACACCTGGTAGTTAAAGCATGTTATTGAATTTCAATATTTTTATTATTAGATATTAATACGATCCCTATAAAGTATATTCATTACTCGTTATTCTCTACTAATAGTTAATTAAAGACTGTATGTAATGACTATTTTGCACAACCCTTTCAAGATTTCAAGATTTTCTAAGGTTTATTGACATATCATATAGGCCTACACAACTATGGTGTAGTTCTGCACTGAATGAAAAACTTGGGTTGCAGGTTCCTCAATAGTGCATTACAAGACATCTATCAATATGTGTGCATACCTCCAGCAATGTTAACTATGTTGAAGCACTTATTTTAACTGATATTATACATAATGTATTATACTCTTATAAGATGTATGTAGATATTTAATCTCCGGCCTTGTCAGGTATTGAACGATCAATAAATAAAGAACACAGAATTGTTGAATATAAAACACAGAATTTATGTGATTATACTAAATGATTTTCAAATAAACACAACTGCATATTTAACTGTTACACATGCTGATGTAACGCAAATGTTCCAACTTGGGATCAATAAAGTATATCTTATCTTAAGCTGATCGATGGCTACTGCCATATTTGCAAAATGTGCCTCTGAACCTTGACAAGTGCATGTTTCAGGCTTATCAATTAATGTAATGTAATGTTATCACAGGGGTCACACACATAAGACCAGCTGTTAAATAAAGCTCTTCTGACCTTAGCTGGCATGTGGGTATATATATTAATGCTGCCCATTATGGGCACAAGCAATTTTCACCCATTTATTAATTAAATGTTTTAAATGTGAGTGTTTCCTATCCCCTAAACCTCCAGGGATGTACACAGTTTAATACTGGCAACTTCTTATTATGGGAAATACGAAAACGTCTTTTAAAACTACAACTCCCAGTAGAGACGTGCCATAGAGAACATGTTGCGAAACAGAATAGCCAGCATGTGTAGTTCTGGGGACGGGGTGGGGGAGGGGGGGACGCGGTGGACCCTGTCAAATCCAGTTTTGGACAGTCTGCCGTGGTTCCATCCCATTTCAAGTGCTGTTCGATAATCGGCTTAACCCTCGGAGCACACTCTCCAATCACAGAGCTTGAGGACTATCACGGGGTTTGTCAAGAGCACATGGTGTAGTCCAAACGATAGCTGGGGATTCTGGGTAGTGTAGTGTCTTCTGCCATCCTTTACTCCTGGGAATGGACGCTCACCTTACCTTTAAGGGCAGCCGACACAAACGAATGCCGTGCTTCCATGAGCGTCAAATCCTGACGCAGATGGGAATACATTGCAATCAGTTGAAAGCTATTTGCGTCCCTTTATGACGCTGAAGGAGCCTAGGAGCGTCACAATTGGACGCCACGGACACTGACCAAACGTCGCTATTGGACGCTTAGGGAGTGAGAGTGTGTTGGTGAGGTAGATGGCTGGTTAACGGCTCCCACTGCCCACCCGACTCTGATCAGCACCCACCCTTTGATATGTGATGACTGAGCTTGAATCCATAGCAACCCCTCAGCAACACCTTCCTCAATTCAATGCACGTTCTGAGCCAACACTGAGGGCCAAAGCTTATTTTCTTTTTGAATATTGAAGAACTTATGCAAAGAATTCAGGAGCTGAGGATGGATTTTGCCTACACACACATTTCCTCTTTTCCTCACCAACGCACATCTTCATATGTATCTATTTTCTCATCTCCAGGCTGGTGAAACTAGGCCAGTGTGAGATGAAAACAAACTGGATCCAAACCTCTGCTCAAGCTGCAGGTGGACCACTAAGGTCCGGCACAGCTCAGGTGGATGGATGGATAGGGATGAGAGATTTGGCTGTAACAGTCAGGAAAGGTGAAACTTACATCATACTGCAGCGAGGCACACTGCCAAGTCTGAGGACTGGCTCTGCTTTGCAAAGAACTCTGGGTAATGGAGTTTAATAATGACCCTGCAGCTTGGGCAGAGGTCAGGCAGTCATGATGACACACAGGCAGTCATTTAGAGTGTGTGTGTTTCTTGGTCCTATGTTATCAGGCTTTAGGCAATCATAAAGTACTCGGATAATAAGGCAGATGATCTGATGAGCTGCTTTTGTTAAATTGTTACCAAATAAATAAAAGCGACCTAATCAACAAACTGTGGCTCCAAGCCATTGGTTCTTATGAAGATGGACATCTTCAGAAAGGGTGTTAACTCAGCGGCACAATGTAGTCTTTAGCAATCGGACACATTTGCCTTTGTGTCAGGCACTGATTTGGTGCGATATGAATGATATGATTTCCTTATAAGGACAGTGTGTATGTGATTCTGTCAAATGAACCTATAGTGTGTGTGTTCGTGTCAGCCAGTGCAACAGTGTGGCTCGTTGCAGTGTGTTTAGCTAGGCTAGCTGCCTAGCTCAATGGATGTCACTCCACACAGCTATAATCCCCCCCCACTCCCCATTGCACCCCAGGCGCTGTACAATAGCTGCCCACGGCTCCTAGTGCTAGACTCCTGGTACTAGGACGGGTTAAAAGCAGAGAACACATGTAACTGTGTTCTGCATGTGTGACCATGAAAGAGGGGTTCATCCCTCCCTTTCTATCTATCTATCTATCTATCATGTTCAGGTCATTTGGGGTTCTACTAGAAACATGTTCACATGGTTAAATGATAACAACATGATTTTTCTCATACTGTCAGTCCGAGTATACCTAATGATCTGTCTGAAAGCCCAGTCTGATCTGATTGGCTTGTGAGAAAACGTATGGTGCACCGCGGCCAAGGCAGTTCTGCAGCTTCCGGTGGAGACACTCAGATGTGTACTCTGAATGAGTTCTGGAAACCCTTGTTTTCACATGGCTTTTCTTATTGTTGGTATAAGCACAAGCGCTGAAAACGTTTTTCATTATTAATAACATGCACTGACATCCCCATCAACCTCAGCTGTGCTCTGTGCTTAGTGCTTATTAGCAACCGTTAGCATGTATCTTAAAGCGCTGCTCTGAGTGCAGCCGTACGGAGCTTTAGACTCTTGGTCTCACATCATCGCTGTTTTGCTTTTTAACAGTTGATGCCTTTCACTTTCCCTTCTTGACACTCCATTTGGTTTCAGGAGCTGAACCGCAAGGGACGGGTTTCAAAATGCAGCTATGTGTCATACTACTGCTGGGTGACAGATTTTGATTTAATAAGCTCTACAAATAAAGGAAGAGAATCACTCTCGAGGGAGCCTGAACCCTACTCAGCTGGCGTCGCTGTCAGACAGTAATGTTGCAGCAATGCCCAGATCTGAGAAATGATATCACGATTTTTTTGTTTCAAATAAAACCCAAATAACCTCTTGTGTGGGTGTAGGGTGATCAACATGTAGTGTCAGCAGCAGCAGCAGCAGCAGCGCCTCACTGTATCTACACCTACAGGGGATGGAGGGGGCAGCGTGGAATGGAAGGAGGGACGAGAGGGAGCAAGGAAGGTAGGGAGAAGCAACTGAGAAGACGGATGGAGACAATCAAATGAAGAGACAGCACAACCACACACACACACACACACACACCCACACACACACACACACATACACACACACACACACACACACACAGGCTTTTGGATGTGTCACACACATAAACACACTTGCAAACAGACACGTGCGGAACTGACATTCAAAGAAATCAAGAGAAGACATGAGGGGTGGACGCTACTCTAGAAAGGAGATGGGAGGACGACTCAAAGGGACGAGGTAAAGGACAAAGTAAGATGTATAAATAAAATAAAAAATGAATAGAAATCTACTAAAGGAACCTTATCAGTACGCTACACAAGAGCCCGTATTTAGATCTGGTGAAATCTAAATACTTCTACAAAAGAACAACTATACTTGTGAAGAACAATAAGAATACATATGTCTGCAAACACCTGTAATATCTTCTGAGTATTAGAGAGAAAGGAGAGAACTGTGACGAAGAAAGAGGAACAAAACAGACTGCAAGAGAGAAAAATCAGGACTTTTTGGAGACATCTGAAGCCAAACGTGTGGAGCTGGAAATACTGTTACAGAAACAACCAGTTGACAACAGCCAGACGTAAGTGAGAGGAGCCAAAGGAAGGAGAAAGAAAGCAGTAGTGATCGAGGAACCCGTTTGAACGGGATTCTTGGAAGCAGCAGTGATGGGGCTTTTATACTCGAAGGTTTACACTTGAGAGAATTCAGAAGCCATGTGAAAGCAGCCATTTGGTAATGAGTATGAATTCTATGGCAGTGGAATCTCATCATGGCTACGAATAATTAGGAGTCACAGAATTACAACAACTCTTTTACATTAGTGATTAGTTTCAATCACGGTAACCACGGTAACCACGCTTGACCTCATTCACAGACAGGAAAATAACATGCGGAGCAGGAGGAGCAGCCGATTGCTCTCTGAACTTCAGGCCTAGTCACTTCTTCTGGTTCTTTTGAACATCAGTGTATTTCCTTTAGACACCGTTCCCCAGCCAGAGAGCAGCAGGCTGCCTCCTGCACCGAGCAACACTCAACAACAAAACAAACTCTGGGCTGGGACCAACACTGGATTTTGGACCAGACCAGATCAGACCAGAAGCCGCTCAGAACTGGTTGCTGTTTGAAGGGAGAATAAGAGAAAAGAAAGAGGAGACATTGCACACACACGAGCAGCGAGCGAGCCGGAGGGGAATACAACCATAGAGTCAAAAAGACTGCAGTCCACGTGCCGTGCAGCAGTGTGTGTGTGTTTGTGTCTGCGAACTGAGTGTGAGTGAGAGAGGACTGCAGGTATGAGTGCAGGTAAAGGTGTGTGGGTGTGTGTGTGTGTGTGTGTGTGTGTGTACATGCGTTCGGCGGACTCACTCCCGGGGGCTGGGCTGGTATTGGCTGTTGCGGTGGAGAGAGCTACGTGAGAGGGGGTAGAGATAGTGTTTACGTCGTGGAGCTGACTGAGCACGGAGGAGCGCCGTCTCATCGCTCCCTGAAACGAACCGCTTCGCTTGAACGTGCTCACTACCTCCATCTGCAGGACAGAGACAAAACAGCAGCACTCAGTGAGGGCCGGCCTGAGTGTGTGGGTGTGGTGTTCGTCTCTGTCAGTGTGTCCTGTCGCAAAGACCTGATCAAGTTTTATGATTGGAAGCTGTTAATTCATGCTTAGCTTGAAAGGCTTTTCTTGAAATGTAAGCCCAACCACTTCCCTGGTCTCGAAATGAACGCTTTTGGTAAGATGTCGGCAGGACCAATTTGCTGCCCTAGGCAAGATTTTAGCTGGCGCCCCCCCCCCACCAAAACAGAAATATATGGACACAAGCTGTGAGCAAATGTATTTAGTATCCTATCCATTTGAACATGATTTAACATGATTTGACCTAACCTCCTCTTGTGGGGTCCGGGGGCATGCTCCCCCGGGAAGATTTGTTTTATATTGAAGTTAAAAGCATCCATCTGGTGCACTTTGAGAGCAACATGAAGAGATCTATGGATACATCTCTCAACACCCATATGAAACAGAACTGTAAACAGATTTTCTTTTTCTTTATTGATATTTTACAAATCACTCCCCTTTTAAGCTGTATTCTTGTTTATTAATAACAAGTTGTTTTTACTGTCATATACTATTTTATACTATAAGAGAATAGATGAAAATCTATTCTCTTTTTTTATAACTATAATCATATAAAAGGTGTGCCTTTACCTCACTGAGCTGAGGTTATCAGAGCCTCTCAGTCTTTCAGGAGAGAGCTCTCTAAAGCTCTCCCCACCCCGTGGCCGTGTACACAGTAAATTCCAATGTTAATAAAAGCTGTATACGTTTTTGGGGAGTTTGATTTATTTTTAAATTAACACAAATACAAAATTAAAACCTATAATTGCACATTAAAACCATTATTTCAAAAAAATAACCATTTTCACATAAACCTCTGGTTTTTAGTGGGGCTGGGGCAGTTCAACTTGATTTTGGGGCGGGGGTGCGCCATAGTTTATGGACGTTGTACGCAATATAGGCGTAGTTCTGTTAGTATAAGATAATAAGATGTACTTTGTTGATCCAAAATCGGGAAATTGTGTTGTTATGAAATAAAGAAAAAAAATATTTTTTTAATTTCAATTTCATTTTATTTTTTTCGACGGCCCCCATTGATTGATACGCCCTTAGCATTCACCTATACTGCTTATGCCCTGGATGTCGGAAATAATATCTGTTTACACAAGCTAAAGAGATTTTCATGTTTGGTTTTACGATGTCAGGAAATACCCCACTGGTCAATGTCTGAAGCGTCTTTGAGTCATACAAATGTTGGTTGTTAACAAGTGACTAAATAAACTACTAAACGTCATCACGCCTAACATTAGCCGCCTTTAGCTTAGCGGTGGTGATGCTCAGCCCTGTTAGTGTTTTAGCTTTTTACCACCTGCTACTGCATTCACGCTTTGAAAATCATAAAAGTTGTGTATTTATGTGGAGATTATCCTGCTGAACAAAACGTGTAAGTATCACCAACATGTGTTTGACATGTTCCTGTAATGTCCCAAAATCCAATGAGAACATCCAATGCTTTTACCGTGGGAGCCCTTGTGACGCTAACTTCTGAGTTGGCTAACACAAAGACATCATCGCTGCACCACTGTATAATGTTTACCGTTTGATATTGCAGACACATTTGAGCAATAGTAACGAGCTAGGTCGCTGGTTTGAGTAAGTAGGCCTATTGACATGACATCAAGTGAAATTCCTCGTATGTGTGAACCTCCCTGGCAATAAACCCGTTTCTGATTCTGATTATAAGCTGAATAGCATTTCACTCAGGCATTTGGTGTGACAGACTGCTCCTAAAAGGACACTCCTAGAATGGAGCATTGTTGTATACTGTCTTTCTGCACTGCTTTGTTGAGGAAATTGAAATAAACAATTTGAACTGCTGTTTTACGTATTTATTTGGAATCAGATGATTAATCTCATTTTCAACGAGCTCTTCAATTGTCAATTGACCCTTTATTACGACATCATCTTTGAACTACTTCTCAAAATCAATGCTTAATTGTTAAAATTCATAAAAATTCATAAAAAAAAGTGCAATACTTGTTTTACATGCTGCTGCAATGAAGACATTTCCCAATTTGGGATTAATAAAGTATATCTTATCTTATTTATTAGGACCTAACCCCAACTAGGGGATATTACAAATACTAAGAAGCTTTTGTCTCAGGTTTAAACTCTAGCTAAATGAAATCACTTTGCATTTGTGAAGAAACTAATATGTGTATTTCATCAGCAGGACACACATCTTCTTATTCATGAAAAACAAGCATTCAAACAATTGTAATGAGGTCATTAAAGTCTCTTGTAAGGATAGTCAAGATAATACAAAAACAGAATTATAGATGATGACTGTGTGAGGTGGATGAGGTTGAGTGTGTGTGTTGTCTGCACACTCAGACCAAACCCTCCCAATGATAAGCAGAGACTCTTGACAGGAACTAAGAGTGCTCAGGAGGCTGTGAGCAGAGTGCTCATGTTGATGCTGCTTTGCTGTCTTAATGGACATTCTGACAAAACGCAAGAATCAACCAATTAAAGCAATCCAGCAAGCCTGTCTACTTAGCCTGTATACGAAGCGTACACACTTACACACACATGTGCAACGCAGGTGGCGACACACACACTAATTATAGATGTATCTTCTCTCATGAGTTTCTAAAACACCACTTCCAACTTAGATTAAGCCATTTCCTCAGGTTTAAGCAGAACAGAAAGGTGAGCTGTGTGGGAGAGAAATGACTGCAATCATTATGTTTGGCACAAGTCAGAAGAACAAGTCAGACAGGATGAGAGAAAGATTGCCTTTCCAAGAGTAACACAATTCAGATACAGTGTTTATACTCAACTTAAAGTGTGTCTACAGACAATAAAGCATCTCTGAAAGTCTCTAATATGAGTGTGTAAAGACCATGATACTGGCAGTTATCCCTCTGATAAATGCATTATAAAGCACTCAGATTCATATTCCTAAATCATTGTGTACATACTTCTGCCTCCTTGCCCTGGTATCCGATTGACTTTATGCAAACTGCTTGTGTGTTCGGACCAAACACCGCTGCTGTTTGAGCTTGTATCTGGACTCTATTCCAGGACCTTTGGTCTAGGGTTGTGTTGATGGAACAGTACCTGGGTCTGGATGCGGTTGAGGCCTCTGAACCAGAGGATCTGTCCGCGGCGCAGCTCTCTCTCAGCACAGTCGATCTCCTCCTCATCATCGGCCATGTCCTCCCCTTCGTCGTCCCCGGGATCCAGGTTCATCCCCGCCTCCTTCAGGCATGGCAGCCGCTCCGTTGGCACCGTAGCAATCACCTTAAAGCAACGTTTGTTCAATTCTCATTTGACCAGAAGACTATGTTGTTTTACTGAGCGGCAGTGGTTTCTTTTTACATCGTACACAGATGATGGATCAGGTAACACAAGATTGATTTAACACAAGAAGCAAAGCATTTTGAGTTTAGTGGTGTAATCTAAGCCATGTTCTTTTGCACCAAAGTATCGAGTACAGTATAGCGATTTATCCAGATGTGGGAAAACCTGCTTAAAAAAGGTGATAGGCTTATTTCCTATTGCAATGATAAATATGCACTATGTTTTTCATCTATGTAAACGTCACAAACACGCCTGAATAACAGTGTTATTAAACAGTGAACATTACTTCTGATTCTCTTTTGTCTTACGTTTAAATGTGTCACTCTTTCAAAATCTTTGCAAAGTTGTAGCAGGGCTTGCAGGGCCCTTGGCGTAGGCAGTATAGGCGAATGCTAAGGGCGCATGAACCTATGGGGGGCGCAAAACATTTTTATTGAAAAAAATAATAAAAATAGCTAAAATATTGCCTAGGGCAGCAAATTGGCCCTGCGTGCTTGGACAGAGACATACTTGGATAGCATTGCACCAGAAAAGTGGGGGAAAAGAGGGTGCCATGTTTTTCCCATTGTCTATCAGATAAAAACTGATTAAAAGTGGTAATTTGTCCCAGAAATTAACCCTGTTTATAATCTTTCCCAATCAAGACAAAGGCCAGATATGTGTGGGGTTTTGTCCTGAAGCCTCAACTGAGAGAAACGCCATGTAAAGCAGGCCTGTCAGACTACACTAGGTCAGTACGGTTTGCTTACCTGCCCCCAGAGAAGCTCCCCGACCCCCACGAACAGACACCAGAGCCACTGCTCCACGTTGAGAGGAGCACAGCTGAAGGGCTTCCCTCCCCACTGCACAATCACAATCTGCAGCAGAAACACAGAAAGGGACAGTCACACACAGTACACACACTGTGGAGGGAGGACACAGAACTGTCTGTGAATAGAAAAACAGAGCCAGGTTGTGTCAACACCTCTATCTTCTCATCTGTCACCATTCAAGTATAAAGTACAGTGTTTCCCAGAGATTTGAAATATATTTGGGGGGGTGGGGGGTGGGGGGGTGGTGGTTGAGGTGACGTGACGTCCCTTTGTGACGTGCAACGACATTAACATGAACCTTTCTGTTGGTCGCTTGTTAGCAGACCCTTCACGCGATGGCAGAGCGAACAGGTACAGACAGGGCCCATAGTGATAGCCCTATAGTTTAAATCTACTACCCAAAAATAAACATATGGACATGGGTTACTATTTAAAAAAAATTGTAAACGTATTTAGGAACCTATCATACATATGTGATTTTCAAATGGAAATATGTGTTTACATAAATGGTGACCAAACCGTTTGAGACCCACTGAGAACTTAGACTGTGCGTTGTATAGTCCGGTTGAATCTAACCCTGGTGCGTTTAGCCGCTTGGTGCGGTTCATTTGGGTCGGTGTGAACGCAGTCCGAGACCTCTTAAGTGAACTAAACAACCGGACTCTGGTCCGCTAAAATAGGTGGTCTCGGAGCGCTTGCTTGCGAACTCTGGAGCGGTTCATTGCTGGTGTGAACGCAGACCGCAACAAAACATAGGAAGCGCAGTATTTACGTGTCACAAGAACGCGAATATCTTCAAAAATCTTTAGCGAAAGAGTCTTTCAAGACATCCGCTTTTGTTTAGTTAAAGAGTGAAGCAGAATGAAGTGTTGAACAGTGTCGTGTAAAGTAAAAATTCTCCGTCAGCTACATAAAAGTAAGAGCACCTGTCGTCGGTGAAACGCCCCCCCCTTACTGCAGAACGTCTCTCATTATGTGTCATTATGTCATCATAATGTTTTTTAACAGACGTTGTCTGATTATATAATCATATGCGCGGGCTGCTAGTGTCTGTTGATCTCCAGATTAACAGCCGCATGAGAATAACCTGCCAAAAGTGCCGATGCTCCATGGCGGAGGCTCCGGTAGAAATTGCCGGGATTTGCGTTTTTACCCCCTTAATGTCCGACCAATGGTTGAACAGCATTTCCGAGCACATGACTTGTGTTTAAAGTTTATAGTCCGTTTGAGTTTTATCCGTGTGAACGCAAACCGAACCTTCTGAAAAATGAAACAATGTAACAAACTGTCATCTGGTGCGCACCAGAGAAGCGGACTATTAGGTGTCAGAGTCCTTAACCTCACCTGAGCTGAGGTTGTCCCGAGCTTGAATGACACACAGAGACCAATCAAGGGCTTTGATTTATGATCTGTATGACAGTGGCCATGTCGGCAGGCCACATCATGTGGACAGCCAGTCCCCCTGTGAGGCAGACCACATCATGTAGACAGCCAGTCCCCCTGTGTGAGGCAGACCACATCATGTAGACAGCCAGTCCCCCTGTGTGAGGCAGACCACATCATGTAGACAGCCAGTCCCCCTGTGTGAGGCAGACCACATCATGTAGACAGCCAGTCCCCCTGTGTGAGGCAGACCACATCATGTGACAGCCAGTCCCCCTGTGAGGCAGACCACATCATGTAGACAGCCAGTCCCCCTGTGTGAGGCAGACCACATCATGTAGACAGCCAGTCCCCCTGTGTGAGGCAGACCACATCATGTAGACAGCCAGTCCCCCTGTGTGAGGCAGACCACATCATGTAGACAGCCAGTCACCCTGTGTGAGGCAGACCACATCATGTAGACAGCCAGTCACCCTGTGTGAGGCAGACCACATCATGTAGACAGCCAGTCACCCTGTGTGAGGCAGCCACATCATGGAGACAGCCAGTCCCCCTGTGTGAGGCAGACCACATCATGTAGACAGCCAGTCCCCCTGTGTGAGGCAGGCCACATCATGTAGACAGCCAGTCCCCCTGTGTGAGGCAGACCACATCATGTAGACAGCCAGTCCCCCTGTGTGAGGCAGACCACATCATGTAGACAGCCAGTCACCCTGTGAGGCAGACCACATCATGTAGACAGCCAGTCACCCTGTGTGAGGCAGACCACATCATGTAGACAGCCAGTCCCCCTGTGTGAGGCAGACCACATCATGTAGACAGCCAGTCCCCCTGTGTGAGGCAGACCACATCATGTAGACAGCCAGTCACCCTGTGGGCAGCCCACATGTGACACCAGTCCCCCTGTGTGAGGCAGACCACATCATGTAGACAGCCAGTCACCCTGTGTGAGGCAGACCACATCATGGAGACAGCCAGTCCCCCTGTGTGAGGCAGACCACATCATGTAGACAGCCAGTCACCCTGTGTGAGGCAGACCACATCATGGAGACAGCCAGTCCCCCTGTGTGAGGCAGACCACATCATGTAGACAGCCAGTCCCCCTGTGTGAGGCAGACCACATCATGTAGACAGCCAGTCACCCTGTGTGAGGCAGACCACATCATGTAGACAGCCAGTCCCCCTGTGTGAGGCAGGCCACATCATGTAGACAGCCAGTCCCCCTGTGTGAGGCAGACCACATCATGTAGACAGCCAGTCCCCCTGTGTGAGGCAGGCCACATCATGTAGACAGCCAGTCACCCTGTGTGAGGCAGACCACATCATGTAGACAGCCAGTCACCCTGTGTGAGGCAGGCCACATCATGTAGACAGCCAGTCCCCCTGTGTGAGGCAGACCACATCATGTAGACAGCCAGTCCCCCTGTGTGAGGCAGGCCACATCATGTAGACAGCCAGTCCCCCTGTGTGAGGCAGACCACATCATGTAGACAGCCAGTCACCCTGTGTGAGGCAGGCCACTTAACAGGCCAGGCCATCGGGAAACCCCCCGGTCCTCCCGATGGCCAGTCCGAGACTGGGTATTGTATTTAGTTATTCATGAAGTATGGCTCCTCCTTAATGGCTATTACCATCATAAACCGTCTTCTTACGATTAGACTTTCATCAGGTCATAGAAATGTATGAGCGTCTATGTAATAGCATATGAGGAGAGCATTGTGGCCAGTATGTATAAAGCTGTTCAGAGCAAAATCTCTGTTGAAAAAATTGTAAAAATTCTAAAAGTTGGTGTTTTTCTGAGAATGCCTAGCCAATGTGCATTGTAAAAACGTTCATAAGAGTTAAAGGTGGGGTAGGTAAGTTTGAGAAACCGGCTCGAGATACACGTGTTGTTATATTCCATGGAATGCTCCCGATAGCAATGAATATCTTAAGTGCTTTGACAAAAAATACATAAAAAAATGTAAAAAGCACGACCAATCATTTTGAGCCGGCCCGGCTAAAGTAACTAGATGGCCTACCTGCCTGTCAGCCTTCCATCTGGGCACAAACTTATCTCGTGCCCTCATTGGTCATGTGCGCGTTCGTGTGTGTTGGAGGAGGGGACTCTGTAAGGAAGTGGCAGATTTTTTCCGGCTGCGTATTTTCAAATTCTAGCGCACTCAAGATGTTTTCTCCAAAATTACCTACCCCACCTTTAAGTGTTATTTAAAGCAATATATGACCATTTGTGTAAATATGCTTATTGACTTCCTTACTGAGTTGGATGAGAAGATGAATACAAATGTCATGTCTGCCTGTAACATTTAAAGCAAAAGCCAGGAAGAGTTAGCTTAATCGAGCATAAAGACTGGAAACAGCTAGCAGGCTCTGTCCAAAGGTAACCTAATAATTACCTACAATTCTAAAGCTCACTTGCTAACACGTTTGTTTAATTTTGACCAAACGGAAGTAGTAAAGTTGAATTTTTGTGGTTTTTCAGGACCAAACATGCTATTTTCACTTAGCTTAAGAGTGTTCATATCCTGCTAACTTGGACGTGCAGCAACATAGTGTACACAAATAAGAGAATATATAATAATAGCACAAAGCTATTACTATATTAGCTAACATTAGCCACTATAAGAGAAGATATAATAATAGCACGAAGCTATTACTATATTAGCTAACATTAGCCACTAAAGCTTGTGGTCATACCCAGTGGCGTTTTTACATGTACAAAAAACTTAGATAAGCTTCTGCAGTGAGGTTCATGGCTGGCACTGGCACTGACTCTTCAGGTTTACAAATACTATATTTTGACCTGAATCAAAATATATTATTTTCAAAAGCTTTTTTTTCTGATGCTTCAATTAATTTTAAACAGACAGTTCAACAAAAGGATACCCAAAAAATGTAATTTTATCATTTATATATTGAATTGTTCTCTTAGTAAGATCCCATTTTCAATAAAATTGCGGTCTTACCTTGACATGAAGATGAAGTCCATTTGCCTATCCTTCTGGACAAAAATCTCTTTTACTTTTTTGTAAAAGTCCTCCTTATCTTCTTGTAGTTTCAAAAATCTATCATAAATCTCATCTAATCAATAGATTTATGATTTGAAAATGATAAAAGTAGGGTAGACATGTGGATATTATCCGGCTGAACAAAACATGCATTTATTTAACAGGTACATTTCCCACAAATTTATTTTGAGCTATTTTCTAAAATCCTATGGAGAAATCTCGTTGCTTTTTTGTGGAGGGAAGCCATGCGCAGCTTACTTCCGGGTTTTAGGACGCGTCACTGCACCTCTCTCGTCTCCTCTTCACACACCCACACTTTTCGCGGCACACGTACTTACAGCCAATCAGCTCTGAATTATGTGAGATGACGTATGGTGGGGATGGCAGCTCTATGACCCTATGGTCATTATTTTTTTGCCACACACATGAAATAGGACAATACTCTGAGCATGCGCAGTGTAGTTTTTGCAGTCACCGTTCACTTAGACAGTGAGAGGGAGGGGCATGATCGGGTTTTGTCCCACATGGCTCTAAACAGCTCAATAGGCACACACTGTAGACACTAATTAGAATACAGACTAAAACAGCAATGTACAGACGAATCAGATGATTAACCATTAAACATTTATATTTTATTTAATTATTTTTTTGCATGATTTTTGTAATCATTATTTGTAATACTTTCTGCTGACACTAGGTGGGGCTGTGCCCCACCTGCCCCTAATGACCAGTCGCCACTGGTCATACCATAAACATTGCATTGTTTGTAATGTAAGCGGAAGGGTTTGTTAAGATCAATGTTTCTTCACATGGTGGGATTGGGTGGGATACAGGTAACCATAGCAACCACGGTCCGTTCAATACAATTTGCTAGAAATGTTTAAATTGAGCTATGAATGTCAGTTTTGGACTGGAGTTATAATACCTATGCCAGTTTTCCTTCTAAATATATTCTGATAGCTTTAAGGATTAGTTAAAAAGTAGAAATTATTGAATGTCTAATAACAATATGAATAAAAGGATCCTCTTTTTAAAGTATCTAAGTGGTATTTATGATTCAAATGTGTCACTATGAAACAGTTCTGAATTATAAGCGTTGAAACCTTAACCACAGTAAGCTTGCCTCTGGCGGCCTCTCAGTGGATGAAGCGTGGTATTTTAAACAGCAACATGATCCTTTACAACAAAGCCAAGGTTTATCAGTGACACATCATCCTGACACCAAACTACTCAGTCATAAATCTCACTGGGAGTATGATACAGTGTATCACGTAACATAATATCTTCCTACAGGGAGGATTCCATTCCTTACTTATCTCCCTCGTTCAACTCTCAAGCTGCCACCAGCTCTCTCATCTCTACATTTCCAAATCCCTCTCAAATGCCTCTTTCACACCAACGCGTTTTCAGCTCCGGCTCGGAGCCTGAAAAGTAAAGGTTTTTCCTGTTCACACCGCAGAGGCGCCGCCTCTTAGCTCCGGAATCTGGTTCACTTCCAGCTCCAAAAAATTATCGGTCTAGAGGCAAGAGCTAAGAGGCGGCGTCGCTTACGTCTCTCTTACGTCGAGGCGGGGGCAGGGGCATGTGATGTTTGTAAAGTTCCAAGTAAAGTCGTCCCTTGTAAAGTCGTCCCTTGTAAAGTCGTCCGATGCCTTCCATTTCGTTTCGTAAGAGGATAACCAAAGCGAACAGCGCTTCAATACAATCGGCCATTGTTGTTGTTGTCGATGTGAGGGATTTCCGCGCGGTTTGGATTTTATGAAGCAGGCATGTAAACGGTGACGTCATGACGCAGCAGCGGCAGCTCTGGGCGGTGTGAACAGAGCGGGAGCAGAAAAGGGAAACCGGAGCTGAACCAAAAAAGCTCCCGCTCGGAGCTAGAAAGGGAAAAGCCATATCTCCATATCACATTCCGTCCCCTCCAGCTCTCTCTTTTCTTCTTTCTCCCCAGAGTACCACGAGCACCGAGCTTTGGAAAATGTCCCTTTTTCTCTCTATCACTAACTCAGATTTGCTTGCTTGACTGTGTTTTTGTGTATGCAAAATTCCCTGCTTAATGCATTGTACTGTATTCTCTGTGAGTCAATTCAACAAACAATTCGCCTTTTGTTGGTAATGTTGGATTCTTAAAGCTTGAAATGTGAAACCGGTTACATTGTGAGAGGCAATGTCAGGCCTAAACATAATCCAATTCCTTTTCCTTCCTTGTACTAAATATACTGCATAAGAAGGTGAACAAGTGAACACAGGCCATAACCGAAATGCAACCTCTATCTGTAGAATCCATTGAAGCTCTTATTGTCACGATTCTCATATTATGTCACATTTTTAGTTTTGTATGTCTAGGTTTGGGTTTATTTTGCTGTTCGGTTCTCCCTGTCTCCTTGTGTATTGTCTGGTTCCTCTCTCTGTGTTTCTCCTCTCTGTCGTTAGTTTCCCTGGTGTGTCTAGTTGTCTGATTGTGTTCACCTGTTGCCCTTGTGTTTCTCCTCCCCTGCCCGGCTGTTTCTCGTCTCGTGATTACCCCTCCCTGTATTTTGTCTCTTCCTGTGTTCGGTGTTGGTTCGTCTTTTGTTGGTGACTGAGGTCACCGGTGAGTTTTCTGTTTTGTCCAAGTTGTCTAGATTATGCTTGAAATAAAGGTATTTTCAGCGTTATCTGCATTTGGGTCCTGCCTGCTTCACTCACCGTAACAGTACGAACCAACCAATAAATGGACCCAGCAGATGATCCATTTGAGGTGGAATTACAAAATGTTTCCTTTTATTTGGCTTGCAGCTATGATTGGTGGAAGGGAGCGTCCAGTGTTCTGCAGAAGGAGGCCGCTCTGGTAGAGGCGCACCGGTTGGCTATGGAGAAACCAGGCTTGGTGAAATTCTTACCTGGCTGGATTTTGAACTTCCTCTGGGTGTGTGATTTCCAGCCTGCTGACTACAAACGTCTCGGTGTGTTCTGTCCGGAGTCAACCCCTGCTTCTTCCCCATGTCCTGCTCCTGTCCAGGAGCCGTTCTCTGGAACTCGTCTGGCTTTTGGAGGTCCACGGAGCCTCCAAAAGGCTCCTAAGAAAAGGAGTCGCCAGTCCAGGCTAGCAGCCCGAGCTCCAAGAGCCATGGATCCAGCCCCAGTTCTGGCCCCAGCAGCCATGGTTCTGGCCCCAGCAGCCATGGTTCTGGCCCCAGCAGCCATGGTTCCGGCATCAGTACCGGCCCCAGTAGCCATGGTCTCGACTCCAGTTTCAGCTCAAGTACTGGCTCTCCGGCCGACGCCAGCTCCCCGTGTCCTGTCGGCGTACCGGCCGACTCCAGCCCCTCGTCTCCTGTTGGCGTACCGGCCGACGCCAGCTCCTCGTCGCCTGTTGGCTCTCCGGCCGACGCCAGCTCCCCGTGTCCTGTCGGCATACCGGCCGACTCCAGCACCTCGTCTCCTGTCGGTGTACCGGCCAACGCCAACTCCCGAGGCCTGTCGGTGTACCGGCCGACTCCAGCACCTCGTCTCCTGTCGGTGTACCGGCCAACGCCAACTCCCGAGGCCTGTCGGTGTACCGGCCGACTCCAGCACCTCGTCTCCTGTTGGCTCTCCAGCCGACGCCAGCTCCCCGTGTCCTGTCGGCGTACCGACCGACACAAGTCCCCTCTCAGGTCCCCTCTCGAGTCTCTTCTCAAGTCTCCTCTCGAGTTCCCTCTCCAGCCTCCTCTCGAGTTCCCTCTCGGGTCCCCTCTCGAGTTCTTTCTCGAGTCCCCTCTCGAGTCCTCTCTCGGGTCCTCTCTCTCTCGAGTCTCTTCTTGAGTTATCTTTCGAGTTACCTCTCCGTCCCTCTCTCGAGTCCCCTCTCCAATCACCTCTCTCTCTGACATACTGGTCTACTGTGTCCAGCTGCTTGCTCGCTCTCTCTCTCTCTCTCTCTCTCTCTCTCTCTCTCTCTCTCTCTCTCTCTCTCTCTCTCTCTCTCTCTCTCTCTCTCTCTCTCTCTCTCTCTCTCCTCTCTCTCTCTCTCTCTCTCTCTCTCTCTCTCTCTCTCTCTCTCTCTCTCTCTCTCTCTCTCTCTCTCTCTCTCTCTCTCTCTCTCTCTCTCTCCTCTCTCTCTCTCTCTCCTCTCTCTCTCTCTCTCTCTCTCTCTCTCTCTCTCTCTCTCTCCGAGCCCGTTCCGTATGGAAACATTAAAGGGCGTTAATCCTTACCTGCACGGCAAAGGTTCCCAGAACGATGGTGCAGAAGATGGGGTTGGCAAATATGCCGTCAAAGACGTTTCTCTCTCCGTGGATCTTGCGAGCGTTGATCTCGTTGAAGAGTTGCATGAGGACGAAGGTGTTGAAGATGATGGTGTAGTGCTCAGAGGGCGGGGAGTGGAGCGGGGCGTTGCGGCCGCTGTCGATGTTAAAAATGTGCTCGCCTGGTGGAAGAAGCAGGAAGAGAGAAAAAAGGCACAGTTATCAGCTGTGTTGTACACTAGGAAGTGTGTTGGATAGGCTGCTGGAAAAATCACCCATTACCACTGTAACATAACATGTGACGTGTGAATGCGTACACCGAAGCTTTGTTTTTCTTGTCCTGGATTCTTGGTTATTAGCATATATATATTGTTTTTAATTCTACTTATTCAATATTCATACAGACCATTAATGAAATCAAAGCAAATGAGTGGAGGGGGGAGGGCAGAACGCATAGCCCTCCTGTCAGTCATCCAGTTCAGCGCTTTTGGTCAGGGACCCAAATACTACAATATTTTAACTGCAAACTTAGATGGTAGGTTTCCATGTGTGTATGTATATAAATACATGTCCATGCCCAGATTACAATACAGTTTCATATTTCTCATTTTTAAATCAATAATTATTGTTTTCATTTTTTTATATATATTTGATATCATCTAATGATAGAGCTGGTTATTTCTGGCTGTTTTAATAGTAGATTACATTCTATTCCTTCCTGTGTGTGTGTGTGTGTGTGTGTGTGTGTGTACCTATGAACAGCAGGGTGAAGATGATGATCAGCTGGTACACTCCGTGGCCCACGATGTTCTTCATCATGGTCAGTGAGATGAGTGGGTTGTTCCGACCGTAGGGTTTCCGTAGCAACAGGTCCTCAGTGGGGGGCTCAGTGGCCAGAGCCAGAGAAGCAAAGGTGTCCATGATGAGATTCACCCACAGCATCTGCACCGCCTTCAGAGGAGAGTCCTGCAGAGAGTGTAACAAAACATCTGTGTCACCAAGCAACACCCACACACACACACATACACACACACACACACACACGGGGGTTTGTAGGAAGACCCTGATTCCTTTAGAACAGTTTACAGCTCATAGAAAGTGTGACAAAGGGAACAGTATTGTGTAAGAGGTCACAAGCCACTGTTTAAATCAATGCATTGTATTTTATGAGTACATTTTCACTATGATCTTAATATAACATCTGAACCCAAATAGGAACCGGTGTCAGATATGCCTTTTCAAAAGATGTTGAGTAAAAGATAGCTGTGCGATTTATAGACAACAGAACATTTCATGTGTCTTCCTGATGGACAACCAGTGGTGGAAAGAAAGTACATTTACTCAAGTACTGTACTTAAGTAAATATTTGAGGAATTTGTACTTTACTTGAGTATTTTCACAATATGCTACTCTATACTCTTACTCCACTACATTTATTAATTAATTTATTATTTATCAAGATTTAGTGACTTTTCAGATGAAGATGTTGCATTAAAAACATGTGATACGCTTTCAAATCAAACCGATACATTGACTGTTTAAGGGGGATAAACCAATTATACAATTTATATAATAAAACGTTCCTAGAATCTGTTTGTCTGAGACAATCAAATACTACCTGATGCTACAATATGAAAAATAATCTCGTCTTTAATAATAAATCACATATGGAGGAAATGTTTCTGCATTTGTACTTTTATATGTTATACTCTTGATAATACTTCTGTACCTTTACTTAGGAATGTTGGAAATGTACTTGTAATGGAGTATTTATACATTCATTTATTGCTACTTTTACTTAAGTAAGTAAGTAAGGGATAATGTGCAGGTCATTATGGGGAAGAGAACACCTGAACGGTGTTCTCTTCGATAGCGTTTTTGCGGACCTTTTTGATTACAGATTTGAAAACATCGTTGCTTGCTTCAAAAGTAGCACAACTCATGATGTCAAACCTTGGAAAGTATCTAGATACCCCTGCCCTAATGCCAAAGTAACTGCACACTGAATATGTGTCGCCGTTTGATGTCTATCTCTGGACCGCTGCGTAAAAAGCAGGGTTTCTGCCCCGTTACTTCTCCTGTTTTCTTGTACCAGTTCGACCAAACTGTATACAGTTCAATCAACCGGACTTCTTTCTGCAGATGTCAGCGTCCTTAACAACGGTCAATAAATCCTTGACAGCGGTCTGTCTGTACTGGATTAACACGTGATCTGAATTGACCAATCAGAATCGAGTATTCAACTAAGCCATGTAATAAAGGATCTTAATACTTCTTCACAATCAAGTAATCAAATATATATGATTCTGAAAAAGGGCCTCAGTTATAAGTACTTTTAGTTTTGGTAACAGGAAACAAACTGGCACCCGTCCACTCTCCATACTCGTTCCCTTCTGGGACTTGAACCAGGGACCATCTGGTTTCCATGCCAAGCCCCTACAGACACAGTCTCTGCAGCCCTAAACATGCTTATATAAGCTTAGTGTGAACAATGCATTAAAAGCATTGTAGCGTTTTGCTTTGTAGCCGATAGAGGGTGAGTGATGTTCACAGAAGTGACGTCTCTGTGACTGAGTATGAATGCACGTGTGGCAATGTGTATGTTTATTAATAAATGTGTCACCTGAGTGATGCAGGCCCCGGTGAAGGCCACGATGACAGCCACTACGTTGACTGTGAGCTGGAACTGCAGGAATTTGGAGATGCTGTCGTAGACATTTCGGCCCCACATCACCGCCTTCACAATGCTGCTGAAGTTGTCATCAGTCAGGATGATGTCAGACGCTTCTTTAGCCACATCCGTCCCCGCAATACCCTGACACACAACGAGACAGTGAGGAGCAGACGGACACTCGGCACATGATGCACGCAAACACTCAAATGATGTTGGAGTGCTACTGTGTGAATATCTTGTTGCCCTGACTCCAATTGCAAGTGAGAAAGGTCCGTGACCATAACGTAGGGTTACGTATGGATGTTATATAAGCACAGCGGAGCCCTCTACTGGACTCTATGGGTACTCCCCTGTATCCTATTCATGCACGCATTCCTTCACTGAGACTTCCCTATACGTGAATGTGCGCGCATCCACCGCATAAGAGGCGGCCTCGCCCGCTCACTGCTATCCCTTTACTTTCTCTTCAGCTCAGGAGCATAGGGCAGCAGGGCTCCATGAGTAGAGGGCTCAGCTGTGCTTATATAACATGGGTTACCATATGTAACCCATGTTATATCTCTCACAGGCCGATGTATACCCGCTCTGCTGTCCCGCGAGAACACCGCTCCATCCCCCTGTTTCGGACCGGCTTTCTGTTTAGTAGCCGCTGCGCCTCTCTCACCTCTCCCTCGGCCGTAGCCAAGGAGAGAGAAAGAGGCTGCAGCTGGCCGGGCACACCCTGATGCGCTTACCCCGCGGAGGTGTGCCAAAACGTAGAGGATTTCCTCCTCCTGCCTTAATGCAGGGGAAAAAAGAAACCTCCAGCCCCTATGGGCCCATGTGCGCGTTACATCCCCCGGGGCCGGGGGCCCAGGGAAACATAAGCACATTACGTCCGGGGAGGGGGTCACATACCCCCTGACCCACAGCCCCCCCTCTCCCTCCTCACCAGTCCTGTGTTGCCCCAGCAAGCACAGACGATGAAAAGGAGCTTAATGAAGGGGCCTGGTGTTGACCAAGATGCCGCCGTGCATATGTCCTCCACACTTACGCCACTAAATAAGGCTGTTGATATAGCCATGGCTCGTGTAGAGTGTGCACGGACTCACAGTGTGCGAAAAAGTACACGTCCCACCGTCCGGGACGTGTTATTTACAATAGCGGACAAGTAGATCTTTCAATTGACTTGTCCGGCGGACAAGTGACGTTTTTCACCCTGATTTATTGACAAATTGTTGATAAATTCAGTTTACAAAAGGCAGAACTCATTCGCAAATTGTACGTGTCCGCCATTGTTCGTTTAGAAATGTAGTTTCGGTTCTGCTTGTCGATTCCTAAGGAAATGCATCTCGCCGCTTTCTGTACAGTTAACGGGGCGGGGCGGAGCGGGAAGTGTAGCACAGTGGCAGGGTTGGGAAGCAAAACTCGGTTCCGAGTAGGAACAAATAACAATTGTCCGGTCCGATTAATAAGAGTTGTGAGGACAGGAGGCGAGGCCGAGCCCCGCGGACCGCAGCTCTCTCATAGTGGTGCATGGTGCAGCTCAGCATCTCTCTGTCTCTCTCTCTCTCTCTTTCTACACACAGCGGATCAGCTGCCTGTTTAACAGCCGCATCTTTGTCAACCTTTCTTATGCTCTTTCTCTAACACGTAATGAAGGTTATTAAGCGTTTTAGCTGTGTTGTTAATATTGACCGCCATTTCCTTTATGAAGTGAAGCAGCCAGGGAGGCTGTGTCTGTGTGTCTGTGTCCTCGCGCTGTCCTCACATCCCCGGACCCCCAGACTCGGAGGAGCACAGGATGTCAGTATTGTTTATGAAGCAGGGTATAGAAAGTACATTCTAAGCTGGGCAGCTGCTCACTGTTTGTAAAAGTAAATAAATGCGTGCAAGCGTCTTTGAGTTGTAGAAAAGCGCTAGGCCTATAAACTATAAATATAATGTATTATTATTATTATTATTAGGTTATGTATGTCCTATGTGTTGGGCATGTGTGGTTGGACTCTGTCTCACAGGCAGGTTGCAGTGTAACATCAGAGGAGACTGGGCCAATTGTACATTCTCAAACTGCACCACTTAGAACTAACTAAACAATGCAGAGATTATTTTTATATAATTGTGTTCAATAACCGTAAGAAATTCAACAGTATGAAGTGATTTGTAAATAGGAATACAGATTTGACTTAATGTTTTCATAAATATATTTTTCTCCCAGTTTGTCATGGGACTTTTTTGACCCTCTCAAAGAACTGGAACTGAGAACCGAAAATAACCGGAATCGAAAAGCAGAACCGGAATCGTTAAAATCCAAACGATACCCAACCCTATGTGTGATGCAGTAAAATGTTACCGCTCACTTACGTTAGCGGTGTCATAAAAACCGTGGGAAAATGTAAAATACGATGACGAAGAAGAAGATTCCAGTGGCCCCAATTTTTGTCCCATTCTGGACAAGTGAAAAATGTATTTGGACAAGTAAATTGCCAAACTCACTTGTCCATGGACAAGTACTCTCTAAAAACTTTTTCTCACACTGGACTCCCGTGGGGAAGGCCCTGTCCGCCGCTGCCATCTGCACCCCGAGCTTGAATATCTTATCCAGAAACTCAAGCATCTCTCGGTCACGCGGCATCGTGGGCAGGAGCAGATGGGCCGCCAGGCTATCCTCCAGCGGGGGCACACCGGGACGCTCCGTGTCTGAGTGGCCCTCCAACCTGAGGATTCCTGCCCAAGTAGCCACCGTAGCCTTCGTTTTCAGTGGCTGCCGCCACGTGGCTTCCACACACCGCCAGATGTCTGGCAGAGGGGGTGAAACAAAGGCCGGCTGTGCTGTACGGCCTGTGCCGTAGAAGCCCTGACGCAGGCGGCTCACCGGCCTCAGAGGTATCGGTGGGGGAAGCGGCAAGCCTGCATGCTCCGCCGCCATAGCCATTACAGCCGAGAAGTCCTGACGAGCCGACCTCTGCTGATGGCCTTCCTGTCGGTCAGCGGAAATCCCGGATGACGAGGTGTCATCATCGTCGTCCGCCTCTCCCATGCCTGGACCCGTCCGGGCTGCTGGGATGGCGAAGACGAAGGGCACTCCATGCACGAGGTCCTCCATCTCCACCACGTCGAGCTCTGGGTCCTCCACCGGCGAGACGCAACACCCCTCGAACACCGCCACTCTGCTGGATCGGGTCAATAGCCGACAGGTGCTGCAGACTGCTGATGGAGGCAGGTTAGCCGCCGCATGGTCAGACCCCAGACACCGAGTATGGGGATCGTCACTCCCGATAGAACCCGGACACGAAGGACACGGTGACTCAGGTGAGTCCATATTCGATTCGTTGTCCAAAGAAAACTTTTTCTCGCTCTTTCTATCCGTTGTCTCTCACTCAGTTACTCGATAGCTGCTTAGCTAAAAGAGAACGGGATAGCAGTGAGCGGGCGAGGCCGCGTCTTATGCAGTGGATTCGCGCGCATTCAGGTAGGCACGCCCAGGGGGCCGGCTACGTTTAGGGCAGTCTCAGTGAAGGAATGCGTGCATGAATAGGATACAGGGGAGTACCCATAGAGTCCAGTAGAGGGCGGAGCCTGTGAGAGATATAACCACTATTAAACCACACTATTAAAACATTTTTTATTCCAAATAAAATACAATATATATTAGGTATGTATTTAATATGTATGTATATATAGATTGTAGGATACAAATCGAGTCATAAATCCTTGACCATCTTAGTTACCTTAAGTTAGGGCAAGCATAGTTAGGTTGTTTTAAGTGTTGAGGTATTTATCCAGTGTAACCTACAATAGATGGGGGTCAGCACACCCCCAGTTTGGAGAAGCACACAGCAGTACCAGTAAGGGTAAATGACGTACTGCTGTGGATTGGGCAGCTGCAAAACAGATTGTTGACCCCAATACGAATCAGTTTGGCTTGGTTCAGTTGTTTATGTCCTCTGTTCGTCAACAAGATGTCTGACAGCAAGGTGCATTGACAAAATGATAAGTATACTTCAACTGAAGCCACTTATTAAGGTGGCTAAAATACATTTTGCTGAGCAGTACATTGCTTAGCAGATTCTTCAAAATGGGGATGCAATAATGCATTATTGTAGCTACAGAAGGTATGAACAATAAATAAACATTATTGGTGAATACTCTTTCAGGTTACCATGGCAAAGCCAACATCAGCCTTCTTCAGAGCTGGTCCGTCATTGGTTCCATCTCCTGTTACTGCGACAACCTGCCTCTGCTCTAACACGGTGCTGTCGATGATGCCTGGACACAAAAAGGGCGTCAGATGGGCTCTGAGTGTGTGTGGATGAATGTGTTTATAAAGCTGAAGCTCACCTTTGACCAGAGTGTGTTTGTCCGTTGGCGAGGATCGAGCTAACACGCGAAGTTTGGGCCAGACTTTGTCAATGCGTTCCTGTTCGATCTGTCAGACGGAGAGAAACAAGAGGGGAAAGAGTGTGATGATTAATTACATCATAAAGAACCTAGTAGCTGTTCTCTTCTTCTGTCACTTTTGGATCTTGGATGGAGAACAAAGTATCAGGAATCGGTTCTAGCCGCTGCAGTGCCAGCTGGGGATCACATGAGTGCATGTTTCTACACATTTTCAATAGCAACTCTAGAGTCTAGGCATCGTGAGTGCAAAGGTGGCCATGAAAAGGTAATGGGGTGTTGGAGCCAGTATTTAGATTTGTATAAGAAAGGCCACCTAATTGTGACATCTGTAGTCAACGCACTATAAAGGACTACAATTCCCACGGCGCCTGTGCTAAAGCCACAGTGATGGGTAACCTGTTGAGAGACGCCGTCGAGGAACAGTTCTTTAACAATGTCGTGGCTTCCTTCCTTGTCTTTACATTATGCTTATACCTTCATAACTTAAGGCGTACTCGTACCGTACACGTACATACGAACCGTACAAGTACGCTTTAAGTTATGACGTTATAAGCATTATCAAGAAAGAAAGAATACCTAGTGGCTTGATGTAAAGACAAGGAAGGAAGCCACGACAGGGTGTTTCTCAATCTCGAGTAAAGCTGCTCCAGAGCCACTATTTCAAGCATACTACGTCATCGAGTGCCGCCGAAGGACTGTTCCAATGTCCAGCATACTTGGAATTCTACCGAGCCCGGCGGACTTCGTTTGGAGAAATGTCGAGGCTGCACATGTGTAGACTCCGCGGTCTTCAAATCCCCACAATGCTTTGCGCACGGACCAATTTCCCCAAATCTGTGGCGGAAAATGTAAGGCGGGGCCTCTCATATGACGCACACCTGCACACTTGCTAGCCTGTTCCACTCGTCGTTTTCCGAATGCCAGGAAGTGTTCTTGCCTCGCTTCTGAAGCAAGACGCTCGGAAGACATGTGCTACCAAGCAAGCATACTCGACATTGAGAAACACCCATGGTCTCAATCACGAAAATGTTTTGAGGAGTTCTGACAGTTGGCAACCAAATATTTGGTGCATTACTGCAACCAACTAGACTGGAGGAGCAGACTGTCAGAAGAAATCCATTATTCTAGGTCTCGAACATCCTTTTACTGATAGTGTAGCCGAGCTCTCATTGCCTTCCACCACGACATAAGCAGGAAACCAAGGGAAGGAGATTTCACATCACTTATGTTCTCAGAGTAGAACATCCTTTCACAATATAATGCCTGCATGACAGACAGAGGCGTTATCAGATCATAAGCGGAAGTGGCTGCACTGATTTTGATTTTCAGTGCAGCCACTTCCGCTTATGTGGCTGCATAAGAAAATAATAAATAAATAAAAGAAAATACAAGATCTTTTTACAGGAATATGCAATTTGTTGACATGGGAATGTATAAAAGTTCCTGCATGAGCTGTGGATATGTGTATTTCACAGAGGAAACAGTCCAACAGATGTTAATGTAGCAAAGAGATAGACTTTGTGTTTAGTGTGCAGGCACTGATAGAGTCACTGGGCTCGATGACGAGGCACACTGCAGCCCGGAAGATCAAGAGACCAAACTATCAACATACAAATGATTAAAGAAGAAATAATAAGCAGATGAATGGTTAATAAAAGAGTTGCAGCCGTATCATATCATCTCATGTAAACTAGAGCGTAGTGTGCAGGCCGATCGATGCTTGTGTAGTGATACAAAAGAAAAGGAAGTTAAATATATCAGCATTGTCAGTATGCAAAACATATCATTACGTGTACACATGAATCTGACTAAGATTAAAGGCTAGTAACAAACTAGTCTAGTCTAGTTCATTCTAATGAAGTACAGAGACAGAATACTTCATGTGAACACTAAAGGAACCACTTTTATGTAAGTTTACTCAACCCCAGCTCACCTCTCCTTTCTCGTTCCTGATTCGTCGGTTGAATTCTTTGCCGTCTATACAGATGAAGTCGTCCCCTGGTTGGATGATGCCACATTTAACAGCAATGGCCCTGGCTGTGCTGATGTTGTCCCCAGTCACCATCCGCACCGTGATGCCTGCGCGCTGACACTTACGGATGGCCTCTGGTACCTTAGAGAGACACTTACAATTACAATTCATCTAGATTGTAACATGAAATAGATCTATATAAGTGTGTGCACATTTGAGCCAACATGATGCAGATATATGTTTTGTTTTATTTAGGTTGTGTGCTTTTGTATTAGTTATTTCTGATATTTTTATATTTTTTTCACATTCTAATTTTAGATTAGATTAAAAAACACTTAATATATTATATAGAGAACACAATATAAAATCTGAAGATAAGTTGTAATACACTGTAATAGAGCCAATTACTACTAAAACTAAATATGACGGTGTTCGTTCATTATTATGATGCATACAACGGTCTTAGAATGACAATAACTACATTAATTGCAATTTTCTTTTCATCCCCCAACAAAATAAGTTATTGAGTCAGAACTATAATTATTCACACAGTATGGACTGCATTTAAAGACAGTACTGTCTCAGAGTGGAACTAGTCTCACCCAGACTGCACTGCTCCTACCTCAGGCCGCACAGGGTCCTCTATCCCCACCACAGTGATGCAGGTCAGCTCCGTCACGATCTCAGCTTCGTTCTCCCAGTCTGGCTCTGGATTCCCCGGCAGGTCACGGTACGCGATGCAGATGGTCCTCAACCCCTCACAGGCCATGGGCTCGATCACCTGTTATTCAGGGAGGGGGTCCACAAAATCTCATTCCGCATCAAACCACAGACTGCTTCATTTACATTCCCATAATCTGATGAACACAAATGGGATTAAACACAAGGGGGACGTTTGTGTCGGATGACCTTTTGTGTTCTTCTGTGAGAATGTTCTGTGACAGGGATGAAGGGAAAAGCCCCAGGCCGCTGCAGCCAGCAGAGGGGCGTACGGTGTAAAGAGCAGGTGACACGAAGCTGCTACAGAGCAAACTGAACTACTGAGCTGGAAGAAAGTTGTTCAAAACTGTTAATCCTGAACCATGTATGTCAGTCAGCCTGTCAGTCAATGTAACCTTCCTTCCTTGTGCAGCCTGCATAGGCTACTCTGCTATGTGAAGAATTAAAACATGTGTTTTGCTGCTAAAGATTGTACTCACATGCAATTAGACTGATGTAGCAAGTAGTCATATGCATCTCAAACCCTACTTCACCAGGTCCAAATGAAGGATATTTGAAAGATACTATTCAGCACATTGGAGTGTTGATTCATCAAGTCTCACCTGTTTGACCATGTCATCTCTGTCACGTGGGCGGAAAGTGCGTGCTTCTCCATTGGTATCCAGGATGAAGGAACACCTAGAGGACAGAAACACTCGTGAGCCAAGTATCTTTGGTCTTTTACATTCTCTATTTAATTAGACAATCTAATAATCAGTGTTCCACTATCACATTTCCCCTCCCCCATCCTCCTCCCACACTCACTTCTTCAGCAGGATCTCAGAGGCTCCTTTGCTGTAGATGCGGAAGGAGCCATCAGGCAGCTTGATCACTGTGCACATGGATTTACGCACTGAGTTGAACGTGTACACCTGAGAGGAAGACAGGTGGAGATCCAGACTCGTCAGAGCAGAGATAGACAGAACATGTATCATGTGTGTACTGTGCACTGTGATCTGCAAGCAAAGGGCGGCACACACATGTGTGTCACTGTCTTGGTTAGATCCAATGTGGGTTTAGCAAAGACTTTTTAAAAGCAATGATGATTCTTTTCTCCTCCAAGTAAGTCGTGTGTTCAGCTCTTTCTGTCTGTCAGCAGGATTGCAGAACAACTAGTAACCTGATTTTCATAACACTTTGGGTAAGGGTGAAGCATGGGCTAAGACATGTTGTAGCAGAAACAATAAGGCGGATATGCAAATGAGGTTTTAGTTCTATTGGAATTGCACAATATGGCATTTGTGCTGCATTCATGTAGTATATTAAAAGTGTGTTCCCGACTAGGAAAAGCCCCTCGTGTGACAACAGAAACTCTGAAGCATATTAAGGTGTTGTTAAAATGAGCAATACATCACGACACATCTTCTGTTGTTTGCACCACCTAAAGAACGACCCTGAGGACTTTCCAAGCTGCATGTGAATGCACCATAGTCCTTGATAGAGATGTGTGATGTCAGTGTGCTACTGCATTGGTATTGTATTGGTTGTGGAGCAAGCAGTCACTCAGTTCATGGTGCGACACATGCATACTGGGGAGAGTAAAGACGTTTTTCTCGACAATTATACTTAAGAAGCGGTATTTAAAGGGGACCTATCATGCAAAATGCACTTTCTGATGTCTTTTATACATGAACATGTGTCAGATAACTCTGATAAACCTTTATTTCAAGGATAATGAAATTAACATGGAGGGGTGGAGACACAACACTAGGGCCACCAGGGTGGGTGGAGGGGGTCTGGAGGACGGGTTTTGGGCTGACAGCCCAGGAGCACAGCGGAGGGCCCGGAAGGGATCTCGGGCGGACGGCCCAGGGGCAAGACAAAGTCCAAGGTGGGAGTCTCGGGCGGACGGCCCGGGGGCAAGGTAGAGTCCATGGAGGGGCGAAGACCACAGCGGGCAAACTCAGGGGGCCGAGCATGAGGGTGAAGGCAGCAGCAGGAAGAGTCAGGGGGCCGAGCATGCGGGCGAAGACCGTGGCACTCAGGGGGCCGGGCTCGAGGGCGAAGACCGCGGCTCTCAGGGGGTCGGGCTCGAGGGCGAAGACCGCGGCTCTCAGGGGGCCGGGCTCTCAGGGGACCGGGCTCGAGAGCGAAGACCGCGGCTCTCAGGGGGTCGGGCTCGAGGGCGAAGACCGCGGCTCTCAGGGGGCCGGGCTCGAAGGCGAAGACCGCGGCTCTCAGGGGGCCGGGCGGGCTCGAGGGCGAAGACCGCGGCTCTCAGAGGACCGGGCTCGAGGGCGAAGAACAGACAGCTCCGGAGGCCGGGCAGGAAGGCGCTGACGGGACAGTTCCAGAGGCCGGGCAGGAAGGCGCTGACGGGACAGCTCCGGAGGCCGGGCAGGACCCGGTGTCGGCCGGACAGGAACCCGAGCCGGTGGGACAGGCTTCGGCAGGATCCCCCACGAAAGAGGACCAAGAGTTGGCAGGACCCCCGGCGAGACAGGTAACGGCGGGACCTCCAACGGAACAAGACATGGGATTGGCAGGACTCTCAGCGGGCCCTCCAACGGAACAGGACATAGGGCTGGCAGGACCCCCGGCAGAAGAGTAGTCAGCGGGACCTCCAACGGCACAGGACATAGGGCTGGCAGGACACCCGGCAGAAGAGTAGTCGGCGGGGCCTCCATGGCACAGGACACAGGATTGGCAGGACTCCCGGCAGGAGAGTAGTAAAATAGTATAGGAATACTACAAAGATCTAGATACATAGTATTACTATTGAAATATTATAGGGCTACTATAGCTAATAAAATGGCACTACAGAAAAAACTATAGTAATACAATTGCTGGTGAAAAATACAAACAACAAAGACACTATACAACTCTTATAGTATACTATAGTAATACTATAATTCATTTATAGTTCATTTCGTAAGGGAGGTGCATACAGCAGTTTTCGACAGATACAGCCCACTCAAAAATATATTGTTTTATATAAAATTAATTAAGATATACATATATATATATATATATATATTAGCTGTACAGGAGGCCTTCAACTCACACCTCCGGCGGAGCTTTTCTGGCATTCCTGTGGAGGTCGGGGACATTGAACCAGAGTGGTCGGTGTTCAAAGCCTCTATTGCCGAAGCCGCGGCGGGGAGCTGTGGTCTCAAGGTCCTAGGTGCCTCAAGGGGCGGTAACCCTCGAACCTCCTGGTGGACACCGGTGGTCAGGAAAGCCGTCCGACTAAAGAAGGAGGCCTTCAGGGATTTGTTATCCCGGGGGACTCCCGAGGCAGTTGCAAGGTACCGACAGGCCCGAAGGGCAGCAGCCTCATCCGTGGCCGAGGCAAAGCAGCGGGTGTGGGAGAAGTTCGGATAAGACATGGAGAAGGACTTTCGGGCGGCACCAAAGTTGTTCTGGAAAACTGTCCCACACGTCAGGAGGGGGAAGCAGGGAACCATCCAAGCTGTGTACAGTAAGGATGGGACGTTGTTGACCTCAACTGATGGAGTGTTGGGGCGTTGGAAGGAACACTGCTCCCCCTTGGCCAGATCATACGTCAATTCGGTCTCAATTTCCACTGCTACGCTGACGACACTCAGCTCTATCTCAGCACCTCACCATACGCCCAGCTCCCTCCACAGTCTTTGGTCAACTGTCTACATGCCATAAAAACCTGGATGACAGCAAATCTACTCAAACTCAACAGTAAGAAGACTGAGCTCATGGTTGTGGCCCCCAAAGCACTGCTCCGGAAGGTTGGGGATCTCCTCCTCCACATTGACGGCTGTTCCATCTCCCCGTCTCCCGAAGTCCGTAACCTGGGTGTCATCCTTGACTCCACTCTCTCATTTCAGTCACATCAAATCCGTCACTAAGTCTGCCTTCTATCACCTCAGGAACATCTCCCGTCTGCGACCATCACTCTCTGATTCCGTGGCCGAGACCCTCATTCATGCATTCGTCTCCTCCCGGTTGGATTACTGCAACGGAGTCCTGTTCGGGGTTCCCAGTAAAGCCCTGGACAGGCTCCAGTATGTGCAGAACTCGGCTGCCAGGGTGCTCACTCACACCAAGCCCTGGCAGCACATCACCCCCACCCTGATCCACCTCCACTGGCTCCCAGTCAAGCACCGTATCACCTATAAGCTCCTTCTTCTGACTTACAAAACACTCCATGCCCTCGCCCCCAATACCTGTCTGACCTTCTCCGCTACCACACTCCATCCCGGAAGCTAAGATCATCTGGACAGGATCTCCTCTCCACCCCCCCGTACCAGGTTGTGGACTGTTGGTGACAGAGCCTTCAGTGTGGCATCCCCCACCCTCTGGAACTCTCTCCCCCCCGAAATCCGCAGCGCCCCAACCCTGGACATTTTCAAAAAAGCCCTCAAAACGCACCTTTTTACCAAGGCTTTCCCCACTGTATAGTTAGTTTAATAGGTTTATTTTTCCGCTACTTCCCCCCCCACCCCCCTTAACCTGTTCTGCCTTTCTTTTTTGTCCTACTCCCCACCCCCCCCCCTACCCGACTTGTAAAGCGACCTTGGGTTTCCTGAAAGGCGCTATAAAAATATTATATATTATTATTATTATTAACACTTTGAGGAACTCCTGAACCCGACAACTCCGCCCTCTATGTTAGAGGCAGAGCTGGAGTATGACGGGGGATCAAAACCAATCTCCCGGGGGGAGGTCACTGAGGTCGTCAAACAACTCCACAGTGGCAAAGCCCCGGGGGTGGATGAGATCCGCCCGGAAATGCTGAAGGCTCTGGGTGTGGAGGGACTGTCATGGTTGACACGTCTCATCAACGTTGCGTGGAAGTCGGAAACAGTACCGAAGGAGTGGCAGACCGGAGTGGTGGTTCCCCTTTTTAAAAAGGGGGATCAGAGGGTGTGTGCCAATTACAGAGGCATCACACTACTCAGCCTCCCCGGGAAAGTTTACTCTAAGGTACTCGAAAGGAGGGTCAGGCCGATTGTCGAACCTCAGATTGAGGAGGAACAATGCGGATTCCGTCCTGGTCGTGGAACAACGGATCAGCTTTTTACTCTCGCAAGGATCCTGGAGGGGGCCTGGGAGTACGCTTATCCGGTCTACATGTGTTTTGTAGACTTGGAGAAGGCGTATGACCGAGTTCCCAGGGAGTTACTGTGAGAGGTGCTGCGGGAGTATGGGGTGAGGGGGTCTCTACTCAGGGCCATCCAATCTCTGTACTCCCAAAGCGAGAGCTGTGTCCGGGTCCTCGGCAGTAAGTCGGACCCATTTCCGGTGAGGGTTGGCCTCTGCCAAGGCTGCGCTTTGTCACCAATCCCGTTTGTAATATACATGGATCGGATTTTGAGGCGTAGTCGTGGGGGAGGGGGTCTGCAGTTTCGGTGGACTAGGAATTGCACCACTGCTTTTTGCAGATGATGTGGTTCTAATGGCTTCATCTGTCTGCGACCTTCAGCACTCACTGGATCGGTTCGCAACCGAGTGTGAAGCGGCTGGGATGAGGACCAGCACCTCCAAATCTGAGGCCATGGTTCTCAGCAGGAAACCGATGGACTGTCCACTCCAAGTAGGGAATGAGTCCTTACCCCAAGTGAAGGAGTTCAAGTATCTCGGGGTCTTGTTCTCGAGTGAGGGAACAATGGAGCGTGAGATGGGCCGGAGAATCGGAGCAGCGGGAGCGGTACTGCAGTCGCTTTACCGCACCGTTGTGACGAAAAGAGGGCTGAGCCAGAAGGCAAAGCTCTCTGTCTACCGGGCCATTTTCGTTCCTACCCTCACCTATGGTCATGAAGGATGGGTCATGACCGAAAGAACGAGATCGCGGATACAAGCGGCCGAGATGGGTTTTCTCCGCAGGGTGGCTGGTGTCTCCCTTAGGGATAAGGTGAGAAGTTCGGTCATCAGGGAGGGACTCGGAGTTGAGCCGCTCCTCCTTCGCATCAAAAGGAGCCAGTTGGGGTGGTTCGGGCACCTAGTTAGGATGCCACCTGGGCGCCTCCCTAGGGAGGTGTTCCAGGCACGTCCAGCAGGGAAGAGACCAAGGGGTAGACCTAGGACCAGGTGGAGGGATTATATCTCTTCGCTGGCCTGGGAGCGCCTTGGGATCCCCTAGTCAGAGCTGGTTGATGTCGCCAGGGAAAAGAAAGTTTGGGGCTCTCTTCTGGAACTGCTACCCCCGCGACTCGACCACGGATAAGCGGGAGAAGATGGATGGATGGATGGATATTAGCTGTATACTTTACGAACATAATAGTTTTTTATGGACAACTTTACCATTCAATCTCGTCCAACTAATCTTGCAGCTGTGACTCCTCGGCTCTTGGTAGTTCAGGCATTTATCAAACCTGGCAACTCCGGGCTTCCTTGCAGCTGTCAATCAAAGTCTAGTGGCTCCGCCCCAAAGTGCCAGAAACTTTTCACGTGCGTAGATAGACTCCGCGAGGCTGACACTCCCGCGAGCGAGCAAGAGGACCGTCTCTCTCGCGAGTGCATAGCCGCTCGCGGGGGTTTAATCTGCGCGCGAGGGTAATTTTATGCGTGTGTAAAAGCACATTTTCCGCTCGTGAGTTTTACGCGCTAGAATATTGACCCAAATCTGACTCCATAGCCCTGCCTCTCCCCACCTCTGCTGCTCACCCCCGCGTCAAAGTAAACTGCACACTGAATTCAGATTATTTATCTTTCTCTCGATATGGACATAAACGCGAGTGAAGTCTAATCTGATAGGATGGAGACACCTCTCAAACTACCTACACTAGTTATAAATATGTTTATTTTTACTGTCGGCCGGGTCACTCATTACTGGATCAGCTGCTGCATGAGACAGACACTGGCGCTGTCCGAAGAGAGGGAGGAAAAAGAGATGTTCCATGTATTTTATGATTATATTATATAGATTCGTTATTCATTTGTTTTAAAGCTCAATAAATAACAAAGAACACCTTTGACCGGCACTTTTATAATTTTGTTCGGAAGATTTAAACTTTAATACACGTTGACTGGTGAAAAACTCTGCCCAGTTCCCTCGGCCCCCACCGCGGAGAATAAACAGAAGGGCAACCATGACAACCATGCTTCTTCGCTGCTTTTGTGGAGGAAGTTACAGCGCCATGTACAGGCTCGGCATATGTACTGCAGCTTCTCCAGGGGTTGGAGCTAAACGGAGCTGTCTCGTGTGGACAGACACTATCCGGTGAATATTGCGTGTGGACGGAAGCTTTTTTGCGATTGCGTTTGCGTTAATCCTATGCGTTTAGCCGTTTTCGTCCTCGTGTAGCCAGGGCCTAAGTTCGTCGTTCGCAAACAGCTTCTCTTTAGCTTTTGGCGGAAGGCGGCGACTCAAACAAACAAATCGTTTTGTGGGAGGAATCAGTTCATCTCGTTCACTTAAAAGATTCGTTCAAAAAGAACGAATCGTTCGCGAACGACCCTTCACTCTGCCCAATCCGCGGTAGCAGTTTGTAGTTGGTTTGAGCGGTTGTGATTTAGTGAGCTTGTATTTTTTCGGTAATTTTACATTGCATTTCACCATTTGTAATCATGGTGAGCTGGAGTTTGTGCAGGTTGCACACATTTCCAGCCTGTCAGGGGCCAGAGCATCGAGTCCACAGTTTCCCTAACAGGAAAAGGGCCGGAGCTAGCTTTCGTTCCTGGGTGCATTGTGCGAGGTGCATCCACCTCCCTGCAGCACATACTCTCCACAGCTGAGGCCTATCAAACAAAACGTTTATCAGGAAACTGTATTACATCTCTCTCCCCCCCCTTCGCTGCTATCTCTCCCCCCTTCGCTCCTCTCTCTCTCCCCTCCGGGACACAGCACCGTAAGACGTAGTGTGGAGTTGCATGAGGTAACGCGAGATCCGGTTGATACTTGCGCATTAGTTTCTGTTATGGATCAGTATCAACAGTCCTGCCAGTAACATTACTATATTATCAATACTACTTTAGTTATAGCCTGATATATGATAGCTAACTTTACAATGTTGTGATGTGACTGACGTTAGCTAACATTAACTGTAGCTAACGCCGGTCACTCACCAAGACAGCTGCCCTGTTCTCCACCGGTTCTCCTCACACCACAGCTCCATTTCTCGCCGATGGCCATTATTTCTTCTAATCCTTGGCTGCTCCTGGTCTCTTGGACACCAAGCAGGCTCATAATTATAATCATATGCATTCGAATATATATTTTCAACCTCTTCTGTGTCAAAACTAGCATTGTGATCCATGTTTATTAATATGTTACACCGGCTGCTCTCCCCCATGTTACGCAGGGTCGGCTCTAGAACAAATCGAATGGGGGGGAAATCATTTACCATGGGGGGGCACACACTGCCGTCAACAACCAACACACAAACACCAACGCAACTTCAAAAAACATGCTGTAAAGTCTATTGTCTTTCACACACATTGCAGGGTGTAGTGCTATTGTATAGCGCACCTATGACTTCTGCATACATGCACGGTTGTGGCACAACCACCAAAACAGAAACATATGGACATAGGCCACCATATAAAAAGTGTGCAAATCTATTTAGTATCCTATCCATGTGAACATGTTTTAGGTGGGGGTGGACCTAACCTCCTCTAGGAGGGTCTGGGGGCATGCTCCCCCGGGAAGATTATTTTTAAAATATTGAAGTTAAATGCATCAATCTGGTGCACTTTGAGAGCAACATGAAGAGATCTATGGTTAGCCTACATCTATCAGCATCCATATGAAACAGAACTGTACACAGATTTACTTTTTCTTTATGGATATTTTACTAATCACTCCCCTTTTAAACTGTATTCTTGTGTTACTGTCCTATAGTATTTCATACCTGTTTTTCATGTATTCTCTTATTCTTTAATAACTATAATGATCATAGCCAACAGGTATTCCTCGCAAATACTTGTTCACATAAATGGTGACCAAACCGTTTGAGACCCACTGAGATAAGTTAACCTACACTAAAGTGAACTATCTAAACACTGAGAGAGTCCTTACCTCACTGAGCTGACGTTATAAGATCCTCTCAGTCTGACAGGAGAGGACTGTCCTCCACCTTGGTGTAGAAACAGCTCTTTATATCCGTTAGCATAGCTAGCAAACCAGATGCTAAGAACAACATTTCAAGTTACCGCTCGCAAACTCACAAAATGCGCTCTTGCCACACACACACACACACACAGAGAGTCAAGCTTGAATGAAACACAGAGACCCAGAGGTAGGCTACTTGTACTGTACTGTATATCATATTATTTTCGATGGCTTTACTGTATAATCAGTGTAACAGATGAACAGATCACCACTGGGCTTTCATCTAAACACACAGTCACGTAATGATAACAAAAAAAAGGTCGGAGGTCATTGGTCAAGCAACATACCAATCAGAGAGCAGCAGTGAGCACACTTCAGGCTGTGTTTTATATTTATATTATTTATTTCTAATGTATTTCACACAAAAAAACTTTAGTGGAAACGTTTTCACTTAGGCCTATATGATTTTTTTTTAAACGGCAAAGTGGCAAGGCTTGCCCACCCTGCGTTGGGGGGGCACAGTGACTCATTTGGGGGGGCATGGCCCGCGAATGGCCCGCGAATGACCCCCTATGACGCCGACCCTAATGTTACGTTACATGGGGAGGCTTTTTTTATGCGGAAGTAAAAATGTCTTACAAAAGCGACGCCAGATGTCACTGTACTGTATATTTCTGTATATTTTTTTGAACATCTAGTTTATTCATCATTTTCCTATACATTTATTCACTGTTGTGTCTAACCTGCAAGTTGCTCTTTAAGTAAATTCCAAGCACTTCAAATTCGTACTTAAGTACTGCACGTAAACATCATGGTAAACATACTAAGTTACTTTCCACCACTGGGTATCTACTGCCTTTAGTTGATTTAATCACCAACTTTTGGACATATGCGGATGTATGGATTACAGCAGGGTTCGAGTTATAAACTGAGCTCTATGGGGGTCTTTAAAACTAACGCGCGCACGCACACGCACACACACACACACACACACGTTTGGTCAGTGTCCGTGGCGTCCAGTTGTGACGCTCCTAGGCTCCTTCAGCGCCATAAAGGGACGCAAATAGCTTTCAACTGATTGCAATGTATTCCCATCTGCGTCATTTGACGCTCATGGAATCACGGCAGTCGTTTATGCCGCTGCCCTTAAAGGCAATGTGAGCGTCCATTCCCATTGGATAACGGAGAATTGTACACCCGGAAGTAAGTATTCCTGTTATTGTCGATTGATTTTACAGTGATATCTGCACTACTCATCGACTAAAAAACACCAGATTATCCTTGTTAATTACACAACATTGATTGGTTTAAATTGTGTGCAATGCTTTTGTATTTTTCCCCTTCGATTCGGAGAAACAAATATTTTTTTTTAATGTGCATATATCAGAACAGAACATGTACATTGGATAAAGCATCGACTTTATTCATCGACATCGATAAAGCATTGACTAAAAAACACCAGATTATCCTTGTTAATTACACAACATTGATTGGTTTAAATTGTGTGCAATGCTTTTGTATTTTTCCCCTTCGATTCGGAGAAACAAATATTTTTTCGGAGTAAAGGATGGCAGAAGATACTACACTACCCAGAATCCCCAGCTATCCTTTGGACTACACCATGTGCTCTGTTTGACAAACCCCGTTTTTTTTCACCATTAATTCCAATGGCTGGCGTCTATGTCACATGATCTTCAAATTTCTTCCTGCAGAAAAAGAAAACATGGCTGACCTTCGTTTTATTCTCAGTAGAAAAGGCCTATTTTAAAGTTAGTTAAAATGCGTTTTGATGTCATTTGATGCGAGAAATATGAGTTGTTATTTCAGATTATGTGTGCAGTGGATGTACATGATCTTTAGTTTAGTTTATTACGAAGATTACTTCAGGAAATCGCGACGTTTTCATTGTTACCAAGGTGGTTTCTAGGGACGCTGTTATCGATATTATTTCTGTTATGTTGTGTAACTGTTTAATGGTGTTATCTTTATTGCTACCCCCTTCCCCGTCAATGTATAGTGTTGGTCCACAGCGCAAACAAATTAGTTTAACAAAATCCGCATCTAAAGATAGCCTACGTTATTTTCCCCTGTGCAATTCCAGTCTCACATCTCACAGCACATCGTCATTAACAAATACCGGAAACAGACCGAAAACATTTAAATAAATAATAATAATACTTTATTCCGAGTGTGCTTGCTTTTCTCTTTGAAAGTCATCACATAACGGCATCTATTGTAATCTCCGGCCTTGTCAGGTATTGAACAATCAATAAATAAAGAACACAGAATTGTTAAATATAAAACACAGAATTTGTGTGATTATACTAAATTATTTACAAATAAACACCACTGCATATTTACAACTGTTACACATGCTGATGTAATGCAAATGTTCCAACTTGGGATCAATAAAGTATATCTTATCTTAAGCTGATCGATTGCTACTGCCATATTTGCAACATTTGCCTCTGAACCTTGACAAGTGCATGTTTCAGGCTTATCAATTAATGTAATGTAATGTAATGTTATCAATTAACCTCTTAAGCCCGAGGGTTCCCCCAGTGGACCCCTCCCACCGTTTTTTTACGAGACTATGTCTCAGGGCTTCTTAACATTTATGAAACTATTAATGTTCCATACCCTTTTAACGGCAAGAAACTCAGCTAACTGACAATGTGAACCATTTTTATCTAAAAGAAACACAAGAGTAATACCAAGCCTTTGAATTAGCATGGAGCGAAAAAATGCTAACTAATGCTAACGGACTTTTGCACAGCACTCACGGTAGAAATGCCCTTATTACTTATCGTAACTGCACAAACAAGATATCCAATTAAAGCTGAGACTCCACAGCTGGAGCTATCAGCCAGAAAAGAGAAAGTAAACAACATCCGGTTTCAAAAATATTACAATAATTACGTCTTACCTTTTTTGATTTGTGATCAAAAGTTGTGTTCAACGGAATAAAAAACGCCGCTCAAGGTTAATCCAATGGCTTTGTGTCACGTAGAAATTTTAGAAAAATGTGTAAATCACCCAAATCGACCAATGGGTTCCAGAGATATGGTCCTGCGTAAAGTATAAAGAATGCCAACCAGCTTAAGTACATTACGCAACAGACTTTACTTGTTGTTTACTACGTAAGGAAGCAGGACCCAGAGCGCACGGAGCACAGAGCGGACAGCAGATAACGGAATTACAGTTTTATTGCTTATAGATTATCAGAACATTTCAAAGGGGACACAGCCACATTGGATATTAACCTATGGATTAACTACATCATCGTTTGTTATCGTTTTAATGCCATTGAAGACCAGTTTAGACAAGACAAAGAGGAAGGTGAGCCATGTTAGCCTAGCGCATGTTAGTACCTAGCGTCACTTGTTTTGATGTACGTTTTTGTTGATAACGTCGCAAGTTTGTATCTTTCAGTGTTGAGGTGGGCACCGTTAGATTCTGTGTCTTTACGATCATAAACAATGTGTTGGATGTGCAGCTAGGGTAAGTAATAAGGGAGCTAGGAGAGATTTTCGGTGCAGTAATAGGTTAGCATTTTTCGCTCTGGGCTAATTCAGAGGCTCACTGTTAGCATTGTGTGTTTTTTTTAAAATAATAAATGAAAACGATCAGTTAAATGAGTTTTTTCCCGTTATATGGATATAAAATATTCATAGTTTATTAAATATTAAGGTTCCTTAGACGTTGTTCCCTGCAAATGACGCGATTTCGGATCTGTGGGGCCTAAGAGGATAACAGAGTATGTTTTTATTTATATATTTTTTTTGGATGGAATGAATACCTATAGTGATAATTCAAAGTAATAAAATGATTTTTACAGTGAAAACGTTACCCAAATTACCCAGAGGTGAGTCCGCCTGGACTTTATTTTTCTAAACCTCTGTAAAAAGGTCACATTTCACTTGTTTTGCATCAATCTTGATACAGGGTACTTATTATATGTTATAGTTTGGATTCCTAAAGCTTTTAGTCTACTAACCCATCATTCAAGGGTAGTTTTCACTATAAGTAATGGGGTTTTTTTTAGGCGGACATTAGAATTTACATGTTTTTACTATGTTCCATCTGACTTTACTTTAAAATAAAAACATCTATATTGATTCTGACACTTCTACATCCAACTCACAGATGTAACCTTGCTTTGAGAGAAAAGATTATTAATTTACCCCTTTTAGAAGTGAAGATATAGTCTTTGTTGTGTTAGTGGTATTTTCGAGCCTGAAACCTGAAAAACAGGCTCAGGGCTTAAGAGTTTAACAACAGGGGTCACAAACATAAGACCAGCTGTTAAATAAAGCTCTTCTGACCTTAGCTGGCATGTGGGTATATATATATTAATACTGCCCATAATGTGCACAAGCAATTTTCACCCATTTATTAATTATATGTTTTAAATGTGAGTGTTTCCTGTCCCCTAAACCTCCAGGGATGTACACAGTTTAATACTGGCAACTTCTTATTATGGGAAATACGAAAACGTCTTTTAAAACTGCAACTCCCAGCAGAAACGTGCCATAGAGAACATGTTGCGAAACAGAATAGCCAGCATGTGTAGTTCTGGGGACGGAGTGGGGGAGGGGGGACGCGGTGGACCCGTTCAAATCCAGTTTTGGACAGTCTGCCGTGGTTCCATCCCATTTCAAGTGCTGTCCGAGAATCGGCTTAACCCTCGGAGCACACTCTCCAATCACAGAGCTTGAGGACTATCACAGGGTTTGTCAAACAGAGAACATGGTGTAGTCCAAAGGATAGCTGGGGATTCTGGGTAGTGTAGTGTCTTCTGCCATCCTTTACTCCGAAAAAATATTTGTTTCTCCGAATCAAAGGGGAAAAATACAAAAGCATTGCACACAATTTAAACCAATCAATGTTGTGTAATTAACAAGGATAATCTGGTGTTTTTTAGTCGATGAGTAGTGCAGATATCACTGTAAAATCAATCGACAGTAAGAGGAATATTTACTTCCGGGTGTACAATTCTCCGTTATCCAATGAGAATGGACGCTCACATTGCCTTTAAGGGCAGCCGACACAAACGAATGCCGTGCTTCCATGAGCGTCAAATCCCGCCGCAGATGGGAATACATTGCAATCAGTTGAAAGCTATTTGCGTCCCTTTATGACGCTGAAGGAGCCTAGGAGCGCCACAATTGGACGCCACAGACACTGACCAAACGTCGCTATTGGACGCTTAGGGAGTGAGAGTGTGTTGGTATTAGCGACCCCCACAGATGTATGATTTCACTGCGTCCATGGGAGCTGAGACCCCTCCTTATGGGAGCTCAGCTCCCATTGGCTCCCACATAACTCGAACCCTTGGATTACAGGATGTAAATCAGATATCGGTATATAACACCTTCACTGAAGCTAGTGGATGTGGATGTGTTTGCCCACCTTGTACAGCCTCTCCTCTGGGATCTGCTCTCTGACAGGGGCGTAGTCCCGCTGGAGGTCCAGAACAAATCCCAGCAGGCCACACTCTGTCTTGTTGCCCACCTGCTTAGCCAGTCCCCCCTCCACATCAGGCGGCTGATCCAGGGTAAGATTTGTAGCGAGTTGGGGTGGTAGGTTAGGGCAGTGAGAAGGTCAGGAAAGGAGATGTGGGAGGCAAGAGGAAGAACTTAAGATAAAGCAGATAAAGATAAAGCAGGGAAACGCACCAAGGCCTCCTGAAGAGAAGAACAAAGCCAGATCAGTGTGTGTCTGTGTGTGCGTGACTCACTAGGATCTTGGAGGTGTAGGCACTGTTGATAGCGATAGCATTGACTAACAGATCCAGCGTCCGGGCGTTGATTTGACCGGGGTCCGGGACTAAACGATGGTGCACGTCACCTGGGCAACAACAATCTAGCTTTAATACAAATCAAGTATAATCTGCACAGTCAGCCTACAGCAGGGGTGTGAAACTCAATGTCATCGCGGGCCACATTCGCATAAAGGTTGCACTCAAAGGGCCGGTTGTAACTATATAAATATATAATATATATATAAAAGAATTATATTACATTATTGCCTCTGAATTGCATTATTATCGGATAGGATAATAACTTGGTAATTAACTACGTCTGAAAACAGAAGTCCAGGGCAAATAATTGCAAGTCTCTTCAGTGCGCATGTCACAAAACAAGATGCATTGTGGGACATGTAGTTTATGGGCAACCTGCTTCTGTAAAGTGGCATGTAACCGTATAATAAACGTATTATATTCTTTGCAAGCTCTTGCGGGGCCACATAACATGAAGTCGCGGGCCGGATTTGGCCCGCGGGCCTTGAGTTTGACACCCCTGGCCTACAGGAATCCCCATCTGCTGCCTGCTCCTCCGTCACACATCAGACCATATGAAGAGCCCGTGATATTGATGACACTTAATCATCATTGATCAATTGTAAATTAAAAGTTAATTAAACACAATAGTAAGGTATTCATGATATAAATGCTCATTTATAATAATGTATTAATAATTATGTAAACGTAATTTGCTAAACAATATGAATTGATATTATAATATTACTGAGTGTTCTGGCACAGGCAACATGTCAGTATTTAAAGACATGAAGTAACTATCCAAGCTAAAACAATTCTAGTCAAGTACGAACAAAAGACATCACGAGAAAGGGACTGCCCCCTGCTCCAGTCCGCCAGCTGTTTGTCAGGAAAGATGTCACACACTGGGTTTAAACATGACCAGTGGTTTCCAGTGTATTCAGAGCAAGGAACCCATTAGAACCCACTTTGTTAATTAGTTACACTAACTAAAAAAATGAGTATGTCAACAGATTGCACCTGATTGTATGAGGTGAGTTTAGTTCACTTAGCCTAAGCACCTAAACACCTCATTGCTTAAACTAAGTATAGGCCATGTTATGTTCCTAAAACCTATGGAAACATATTTACTTTGAGGACAAAAACGAGACCGCATTTTGTCAAATAAAAGCATTCCCAAATTGTCGCTCACTCACCGATGTGGGTCTGCACCACCGTCATGCGGTTGGTGGTGAGGGTCCCCGTCTTGTCGGAGCAGATGGCCGTGGCGTTCCCCATGGTCTCACACGCATCCAGGTGACGGACAAGGTTGTTGTCCTTCATCATTTTCTACACGTGAGAGGGTGATAGGGGGCGGGGGGTGATGGATAGAGAGAGGGGGGGGGGCAGAAGGACAAAGGCAGAAAGGGCAGGGTAAATTAAGTGTGAAAAGTTCAAGGGCAGATACAGTCCTTTTTTAAAATAGCAATACCTCCCTCTGAAATGTAGTGGTAGGACTATATGTAGAATACAATGAAAATACTCATGTAAAGTACACGTTTGACAAAAAAAGCACTGAAGTACTTCTCAATCTATTGTGTAATATCCACCACCGCTAAAAACCCTGATCTGCCTCCACACGTCACTACTCCACAGGCTTTTCATATCAGAATTGGCAATATATATATCATTTGTTTTGGCATTGGCATATTTAAATATATTCGGCATGATAAATAGCCTCATCGTTTTATTTGAAATATAAATTCAGGCTCCTTCTGTTTTTGAATATCATTTGTGAATGAGAAGGTTTAGCTTGAAGTCTGTTGTTATCATCATTTAAGTATAATATAATTGGGTTTAAAATTATTGAAAATGCTATCAGTAGAGTGTGTGTGTGTGTGTGTGTGTGTGTGTGTGTGTGTGTGTGCGTGCGTGCGTGCGTGCGTGTGTGTGTGTGTGCACCTTGACAGAGTAAGCCAGAGAGATGGTCACAGCCAGAGGTAAGCCTTCTGGGACAGCCACCACCAGCACGGTGACACCGATGATGAAGAACTTGACGAAGTACTGCACGTACAGCGGAGTACACTCTGCCAACCACGATTGACCTGCGACACACACCATCAATCATTAGTGTGGCAAAATAACAACTGTAATCATACTCAGCACGTGAGGGGGGTGCGTTCGGAGAAGCTGCTCCACACAGACCTTCAACAACAAACGTGTTGATGACGAAGTACAGCACCAGGATGATGACGGTGATGGCCGACATCACCAAACCTGTGCGGAGATTCAGAGCCGTGTTTAACAATAGTCTGTGTGACCACATTCCAGCACAGCATCTTTTACACACCTTTTATAAAATATCACTCTAAGTATGAATCTAAACATTGTTTAATGTTTAAATATGTTAATGAAGTCATTTCTTATTTAATATGTGCATATATCAGAACAGAACATGTACATTGGATAAAGCCAGGTTTAAAACTCTTGTTTGATTTAAGGACATATTAGAGTCACATATTATTAATGAGTGTGTCTTCATAATCTTTTTATGTCAGTTTACAAGTCCGGGAATATAGTGAACTACTAAATATGTTTTTGGTAATTAAGGGTTTGCCCTCAGGAAGGACCTTCAGACATGCTGTGGATAAGAACGAAACAGCAAAGCTTGGTGCATATAGAAGTTACGGTTTTGCAAGATAGTTTAAAAACAAATAGAAAAAATATATTGGCATCAAGTTGAAGAATAAACCATGTCTTTGCCTTCTCGACGTCATTGCACCGGGCGCTCTGCGGGGCAGCTACAGGATGTCCCTACGCCCGCTGAACCTGCTGAGGTCCTTTACCTGCTTTGCCAATCTGAACCGCGAGTTTGGTGAGCTTGCCCTGCAACACACTCTTCTCCTTCTTTGGAACGCTGGTCTTCTTCTTCTCTCTGTCCTCCACCTCCCCTCCCTCTGCACTCTTCAGGGGTTGCATCTCCATGGCAACACCCCCATCCTGCTTCTTGGCTGAAACACAGAAAAATACACTTACACACTCTTGATGAAATAAGGTCATCCCACATTTGAATTCAGCGTCACACACACACACACACACACACACACACACACACACACACACACACACACACACACACACACACACACACACACACACACACACACACACACACACACACACACACACACACACACACACACACACACACACACACACACACACACACACACACACACACACACACACACACACACACACACACACACACACACACACACACACACACACACACACACACACCTTTACCTTTGTTCTGATTGTTCTCCACAGCTCCATCAGGTTGTTTTCCTGTGAGAAAGGGAGGTAGATTTAGAGAAAGGTGCATTCAAGGGAATGGAGAGACACATGTATGAAAGAGAAGTGTTCACATGTAAGGAGTCACCAACCGTTCACACTTTTGGAAAAGCACAAAGAAACAATACTAAAGGGAAGATGAATAAAGGTACACACATCTTCACACACTGGGTCAAGAGACTGAGAGACATGATCATATGTATGAGTCCTTCATAGGTCACTCTCACTGCACTGGGTGCTGGGGAGGAGTGGGGCAGGCAGACAACTGTATGCTCACATACCATTGGTGACTGTGCTGAAAGAGGCATCTGTGGAGGTGAGCAACTGAGGACTGTCCTCTGTTAGGGGAGTGTGTGAGGAAGGAAGGAAGGGTTTGAGAGGATGTGGCAAAAAGGGAGAACAAAAGAGAAGCAAAGGGAAGAATAAAACACTCCAGTAGTGAATGTGTTTGTACGCATAGCATGGAAGTGATTTGAATAAAACCTCACTTACAAATGCTAGACAATTCAAAAATAAAAGTGTGTATCCCCATAGCAACGCCACATTGCATGAGGAATAACAAAGAAGTGATGGCATTGGTGGAAGTCGTATGAATAATGTATTATCTCCAGTAACGACTGTCTGACTGATCCCGCCCACAGAGGCTGCAGCACTGAGTGCATCCTCCGGTGCCACTCACACTTTGATAACACAAGTGTATGTTTCTACTAAAACAGGCATCATCAGCTGATTTGTTGATGGTCATATCTACATTCTAGCCGTGGTGGAAGAAGTACAGAAATACCACACTGTAGAAGTCCTGCAATCAAAGAGAATTAGCATAAAAAGTAGTACCGTGCTTTTCGGACTATAAGCCGCGACTTTTCCCCCCATTTTGTGTGTACAGCTAACGGCCACTAGGGCACTTCCTAAATCTATGGATTTTACAGGTAACATTAACCACCTTAACAATATGGGCTCTAGGACCGGTCCGCGCCCACACCTTTAAGCGGCGGGCTCCAGCGGAAAAGCTGGAGGCCGGAAAAGAGTGAGACAGGTAGCGCGCCAAAGTGAAAGTGGAACCGAGAGACAGAACGAGAGCGAGACAGACGGACACTTTAGCTGCTGCGGCTCATATGCCGGTGCGCTTTATAGTCCGGAAAGTACGGTAGTCGTTTGGATTTCAGAATAATATATATGATATGTTTTCTAATGATTGATCATGAGAGTGTTCTCAAAGCTGGTGGAGGTGCAGCTAGTCTGAAGTACTTTGTAGACTGCAGGGTAGCTGGTGGAGGTGCAGCTAGTCTGAAGTACTTTGTAGACTGCAGGGTAGCTGGTGAAGGTGCAGCTAGTCTGAAGTACTTTGTAGACTGCAGGGTAGCTGGTGAAGGTGCAGCTAGTCTGAAGTACTTTGTAGACTGCAGGGTAGCTGGTGAAGGAGCAGCTAGTCTGAAGTACTTTGTAGACTGCAGGGTAGCTGGTGGAGGTGCAGCTAGTCTGAAGTACTTTGTAGACTGCAGGGTAGCTGGTGGAGGTGCAGCTAGTCTGAAGTACTTTGTAGACTGCAGGGTAGCTGGTGAAGGTGCAGCTAGTCTGAAGTACTTTGTAGACTGCAGGGTAGCTGGTGAAGGAGCAGCTAGTCTGAAGTACTTTGTAGACTGCAGGGTAGCTGGTGGAGGTGCAGCTAGTCTGAAGTACTTTGTAGACTGCAGGGTAGCTGGTGGAGGTGCAGCTAGTCTGAAGTACTTTGTAGACTGCAGGGTAGCTGGTGAAGGTGCAGCTAGTCTGAAGTACTTTGTAGACTGCAGGGTAGCTGGTGGAGGTGCAGCTAGTCTGAAGTACTTTGTAGACTGCAGGGTAGCTGGTGGAGGTGCAGCTAGTCTGAAGTACTTTGTAGACTGCAGGGTAGCTGGTGAAGTGCAGCTAGTCTGAAGTACTTTGTAGACTGCAGGGTAGCTGGTGAAGCTGCAGCTAGTCTGAAGTACTTTGTAGACTGCAGGGTAGCTGGTGGAGGTGCAGCTAGTCTGAAGTACTTTGTAGACTGCAGGGTAGCTGGTGAAGGTGCAGCTAGTCTGAAGTACTTTGTAGACTGCAGGGTAGCTGGTGAAGGTGCAGCTAGTCTGAAGTACTTTGTAGACTGCAGGGTAGCTGGTGAAGGTGCAGCTAGTCTGAAGTACTTTGTAGACTGCAGGGTAGCTGGTGAAGGTGCAGCTAGTTTGAAGTACTTTGTAGACTGCAGGGTAGCTGGTGGAGGTGCAGCTAGTCTGAAGTACTTTGTAGACTGCAGGGTAGCTGGTGGAGGTGCAGCTAGTCTGAAGTACTTTGTAGACTGCAGGGTAGCTGGTGGAGGTGCAGCTAGTCTGAAGTACTTTGTAGACTGCAGGGTAGCTGGTGCAGGTGCAGCTAGTCTGAAGTACTTTGCAGACTGCAGGGTAGCTGGTGGATTTACTCCAGGTGGAACTGAAGTCTGATTCAACACTTGGTTATATTTCACCTCATTCATCCAGATCTGAGAAGTAACTAAAGGTATTAATAATGTAGTGGAGTAGAAGTACACCATGTACCTCTGAACTGTAGTGTGGTTGAACTACAAAATAGCAAAACAAATGAATATTCAAGTAAAGTACAAGTCCTTCCAAATTGTACTTTAGTACTGTACAGTACTTGAGTAAATGTACTTAGTTACTTTACACCACCGCTAATATACCATATATCATTTCAGAGTTTCTAGTGTTGTTAATGGTCCTTAGTTACTTAAACATTCCAGTGTTTTGTCCTTTTCAAACAAAGCCACACGTGCCCATGCATGATGAGGGCTGGTGGAGGCATGATGAGGGCCGGTGGAGGCATGATGAGGGCTGGTGGAGGCATGATGAGGGCTGGTGGAGGCATGATGAGGGCCGGTGGAGGCATGATGAGGGCTGGTGGAGGCATGATGAGGGCTGGTGGAGGCATGATGAGGGCTGGTGGAGGCATGATGAGGGCCGTGGAGGCATGATGAGGGCTGGTGGAGGCATGATGAGGGCCGGTGGAGGCATGATGAGGGCCGGTGGAGGCATGATGAGGGCCGGTGGAGGCATGATGAGGGCCGGTGGAGGCATGATGAGGGCCGGTGGAGGCATGATGAGGGCCGGTGGAGGCATGATGAGGGCCGGTGGAGGCATGATGAGGGCCGGTGGAGGCATGATGAGGGCCGGTGGAGGCATGATGAGGGCCGGTGGAGGCATGATGAGTGCCTGGGTGACGACATGCACCGTAAGGGCTTCTGATGCCGTCTGCAGCTCTGCTCCGACTGCACGGCTCCGCCTAAGCACATCTGGGCAGACGCTAATGCTCCGAGCATTGACCAACCAACACTCTCCCCTGAATCTCCCCGGCTCCCCCACTCTCCCCCGCTCTCCCCCGCTCTCCCCCGCTCTCCCAATCATTGATTCAATCTGCAGCCTCTTTCTCTCAGATGAAGGGAGGGAAGGGAAAGACAGGGGAGTGAAAGGGCACAGCAGGGGGGTGAACAAGAGAGCGAGTGAGAGGCACAGAGAGGCAGAGAGAGGGAGCGCGAGGTCAGGGTATGAGGGTGGGGTCTAAATGATCGATGAGGTTAAACTGCTGTTGGAGCTCTTATCTGCAATCTGTTAGGCAGCCAAAATCACTGTACATGGACACACACACACACACACACACACACACACACACACACACACACACACCACACACACACACACACACACACACACACACACACACACACAACACACACACCACACACACACACACACCACACACACACACACACACACACACACCAGATAATGACTCGAGAGCAGTGTGAGGTATTGGTCCATGGAGACGGCAGAGAGAAACTGTCTTCTCTTCGTCAGTTTACTACGGCATTGCATTTCAAAAACCAAACCATTTGTTCGTCTGATGTTTCACTAAATATTTAGAATGTTCATTTCCCGATTCTTCAACACAAATATTTCTATTTCTAACCTTTTTTCAATACAGTCCAAAACATGTTTAGTTTGTATTTTGTGTCTCTCCTGGTTCCTCTCCTTCTCTTACCTTTCTTATCCTTCCCTTCCTCCTCCAGCTCTCCGGCCCCCAGCAGGGTGAAGATGATGCCCGTCTGCGAGTTGACGCCTACGGCGGTCACCAGCATCCTGCCCGAGCCCTCCATCACGTGGGTACCTTAACCACCAAAACAATGTTCATGAGGTAATGGTGCATCCCCAAGTGGGCAAAGATATGTTTCACTGAAAGCAGCCGGTTGCTGTAGCTTGAGGGAGGATGGGAGGAATTGTGCTTCAAAGTTGCTGAGGGGAACTGGACTGATTGATAATTATTATCCCTTTCCAAAAACAATATTCCCGAGTGGTTTCCAAGCCAGATAAAGTATATCATCTCTCATTAGCGTCCTAGGTATACCCCAGGACTTCCTCCCATGTGCCCAGAAACATTCTCGAGATCAGATGCAAAGAACCACTGACTGTCCCGATGTCTGATTCCTCACCCTATATCTGTTTCTAATATTCACACCTACATTAATTGTCACATCTTACCAACTGGTCATTATTTATGTTTTGTTTAATATAACTTACCCATGTTTCCCATCGTTCATCAAAGATATGAACTTGGTTTCTGATTCTCATGGTTATTGTTTCCATTCCATACATTTCATTTTCTAGATCTTCCATTGGGAGTTAATGAAGTTCATATCTTTTCACCAATTCCTTGTATTCTTATTACGAGAAATAAGTAGGAATCTTTTGTTTAATTCCCTCTGGTGTTTTCCTAAGTAATGAGTGGTTTCTTGTTTCGAGAAATTACAAACATATTTGACGTATCACGACGGTCTGAAGCGGCCCCCACGTTACTGCTGACCAACGCTCCTGTCCAGCAGACTCCATTGCACCTTTCCTGTTTCACATCCCTATACAGTACACTTGAGCTCGCTCACTCAGGGCAGCGCTTCACTCACAGTCCACACAACCCACTGAAGGTCACGGGCTGAGGAAGCCAACAGAACCACATCATCCGCAAAGTGAGGAGAAGCATTTCTGATGTCTCCAAACTGTGTGGAACTTTTGTGTCGATGAATCCAATCCATGTACACACAGAAATTGGGCAACAAGTAGCCTAACAAGTTGAACCATTGTGACACAGCCCCAATACAAATGTAACATTTAGTAGTATTTATTTCCCTGCTATTGTATTTAATTTAATTGCCAGGTGTTTATTTCATTCACCCAAAATCCACTTTTTCATGGCTGTTATACATAAATATGAGTCCCCAGTGTGTCAAGAGATTCAGAAAGGAAAACAGATCCGCTCTCTTTTTGTCCTGATCCACATATCTGAAAAGCTGTCTGAAAATGTGCTGATCAGATTTAGCCACTTTGTGAAGTCACAATGTGTTTGTTGGGTTAGCCACTAACTAACTAAAGCCGACCGAACGTATCACCTACATATCCCTCTAGATCAGTGTTTCTCAAACTTTTTCATACCAAGGACCACTTAACCAATAAAAAAACCCTCGCGGACCACCTAACTCCACAAATATCCCAAAACACATCGTTTTTCTAGAACAGATTATAAGTCGCCTGAAAATGGTACAAACAAGTGGCAACATGTGTGACGAAGGTGTTGCGCTGGGCTTTATAATGCAATACAAAACTTAAGCTCATTCCATTGCGGAGATATTCCCGCGAGAGTGCGGAAAACTTAAATGTATCTATTTATTTCAAATGTGAGATGTTACCAATATACTCACGGACCACTAGGGGATGCTCACGGACCACCAGTGGACCACACTTTGAGAAGCACTGCTCTGGAGCACCATTGTGTTTTTTAAGCCAATCATCTCTCAGAGGGGCGTGGCCAGCAGCAGCTCATTAGCATTTAAAGATACAGACACAGAATCAGCACTTTTGGAAACAGGGCTGAAACAGAGGGGATTATGGGATGCTATGATCTGTTTGGTGTTTCAGCCAAACACTTCAGAGACAGGTTTTATATAAATCGGACCATTAAGAATATTTAGGTCTTCAGTTATAGTGTCCACTGAAATGTATCTATAACGATACAGAACAAAATGGATACCATTTGATTTCCTCTAAGTAGTAGGCCTACCAGGTTGGAGTGCAAATATAAAAAAACGTTATGAGTAAACACAAACCTGAGAGCAGCATGGGGTCCTTGTCCACTGACTTGCTCACGTGGTCAGACTCTCCGGTCAGAGAGCTCTCATCTATCTTCAGGTCGTTGGCCTGGACCAGCACACCGTCAGCTGGCAGCAGGTCCCCTGAACACACACGTGCACAGATCACAGTTGATTCAGCCTGCAGATATGTATGTCTCAATATCTTGTGTGGACACTATGCATACCACTACACGCTACAGACATAGGCACGACAGGGAGTACCGGAAGAAGTATTCAAATGCATTACTTGAGTTCAAGTACCAATACATTATTAAGTCCTACTTTCAAAATGTTTTTCATTCAATCAGTCATCAGCGAAATGGACGTGGAAGTGCAGTATACAAAGTCAAAGTAATCATTGTGCAGAGAAATGACCTTTATGTGTGAATATAATGATATTTATATATGTGACATAACATTTTACTTTTGTAGATAAAAAGCTCTGATTGACTATATGCAAGATATTTAAATAATTGGCCTCTTTTATTTACTTGAAAAGTGTGTCCACTAGTTTAATATTGAGGGATGCATTTTGTTAAAAGTAGATAAAGCTGTTAAATAAATGTAGTGGAGTAGAAGTATAAAGTAATATGAAAGGGAAATACCCAAGTAAAGTACACGTACCTCAAAATTGTACTTAAGTACAGTACTTGAGTAAATGTACTTAGTTACTTCCCCCCTCTGAGTACAGGTGTAGCAGAAGTAGTTCCTACAGTGAGTAAATAGGCTTTTGTGCCCCCGTTTGGAAAGGGTCTGCTAGCTGCTAGCTGCTAGCTCAGTCTTTAGGCTAAGCTAACTGCCTGCTGGCTGTATCAACATGGTATGTACATTCTCATCAAACTCCCAGCAGGAACAGTGTATTTTAAGATGCAACTTAGTTACATTGTGATATTGTAATGTATTTTTGAAACTGTTTAAGAGCCATAGAGGTCCAGACAGGAGCATTACTACTTCCTGTTAAAAAAGAGATATCGTTTATTTCGCACAAATGCAGGCTTTACCATTTCAAGTCAATGGTGAGAAAAAGGGTTCAAATGTTTCATTTTGATCATCAATAGCACTAAGTATTATTATATTATATTAAATATAATATGTTCCTTTTTTTTAGTTTTTCATTGCTGGTCTGAAATTAAATGCAATTTTAATCTTTTTTTTTGTAGCTTGTAATGGGCATTTGTCATTTTTAAAGATTTGATAAGACAAAAAGGTATACAGTAAAACTATTTATATAATGCTGCTCCTTTTGCAATAAGCGTTCATGATGGGGTCCTTACCGTACTTGACCTGGGCCATGTCGCCCACCACCATGTCAGCCACCGGGATCTGTATGACGTTTCCTTTACGCACCACAGCAAACCTCTGTTCCTGTTCGATCCGACTCTGTAGACCCCGGAACTGCTTCTCTTTGGACCAGTCATTAAACGCCGTCACCAGGACAACACACACGACAGACAGTAGGATGGCGGCGCCCTCGATCCAGCCGGTGTCTCCCTCGCCTTCATCCTCTCCAGACCCCTGCACTACCCCACATGCTGGAGAGAGGGCGACAGAGGAAACTTGGTTAGATGTGAAATATACAGCCAGACGTGATATATTTGTATTCAACCGACTCAAAGTACCAGCTGTTTTTTTATTTCCCTTCATTTATTGGATGTATGATGGAAAGTAAAGTTGAAGACAATCTGCGATCCAAATTTAAATAAATGGGTGAAGCTGAAACTGAAAGAGGACAGATTTCCAAACCTCCTACAGTTTTAAAAATATTGATATAATTGACTTTTATTCAAACGATTATTCAACACCTAGCTTATTGCTACCTAACTAAATAAATGTTTGTGTGTGCTGCGGTTTTCGATGTGAACTATTTGGTTTCAGACAGAGGCACAGCATCCTGTTCACTGAGCCACATCCTCTCTGTGAGGACCTCTCACTGTGGTGAACACACCAGCTAATGGCAACCATTAGCTTTTTGTTTCTTCATGTCTATTGTAGATGTTCCCAGCCACGTGTCCAAGTATCACTGCAGTAATATAACTATGTGAGAACAAAAGAGCGGCCTCGCTTGCCTTGCTGTTCCTCCGTGACGGTAAATCCCAGGGTGATGTGGATAGCCTGCTAACATATTTTCATTTAGCTTAAAACAGCTCATGTGCCAACTCCTCTTCAGCATTAAGAGGTTACATCGTGACAGCGCAGTAACGGACCCCTCAAATGTTTTTGAACATTTCAAATACTTCCTCTTATTTTGCTTAAATCCACTGAGGAATCAAAACCTGATTGTGTTTAGCTAACGCTAACGTTATTGGTTCATGCTATGTCAGTCGTCACAACACATCCACCCACATTTCTACACCATTTCAATAATGATCAAATCTTTTTTATGTATATGTAATAAATAACTGATATCTGTATTCAAAGCTAAGAAATGGTCTTGGGTCAGTTAGTGTGCAATTGTTGAGGTCATTTTAGCAAGGCTCTTCCCTATCACCAGTGCTATGTGTCTTTTGTTTGACCTACATTATCAACAGAATAGAGGTGACAGCGCAAACCAGACCTCAAACCCCAGCCCCGCCTGGCCCTGCTCTCACCTTCGGTGTCCCCCCCTGGAGGCTGGTAGAAAGAGAGTCCGAGGGAGATGATGGCAGCAACCTCCAGGATAATGAGTGTGACGTCCTGTAAGGCCTCCCACACCAGCTCCAGGAACGTCTTGGCCTTCTTCGGAGGGATGAAGTTTGCGCCGAACGCTTGGCAACGACGCTCAATGTCTGCTGGGTCTCCACTGACACCTGAGAGACAGAGACGCATAAAGGGACATACAAGTGTTAGCACGTTTCTTTCTGTAAATAAAGTCATACAATCACACATTCAGATTGCAAGAATAACTACACACGTGTGCACACACAAAGGGAAATACACAACTCAAGTGAGTCTTATTCTATTTTAAGATTAGACACTTCAGGCAACATGTGCAATAATGCCTTTAAGAAAGCATTATGCAAACATAAATGGTCTTAATGTTTCAACTGGGGGAGCTTCGTGATGATATGACTCAGTTCAGATTTCTATCCCATTCACCTGTAGTGTCTCCCCTTAAATTAACGTGTTAAAGGTTTATTTCAGTGTTTCAGTAAGGCTGGCGTCACACTGTCCCGAATGGACACCAGATGGACACACGAATATGGAATTGTGAATTTCGCACGAAGATGGCCCCGAACTTGGTCAACAGCCAAGCAACAGCCGAAGCAAGTACGATGCCGACAGAAGGCCACACCATAGCACCCGAACCACACACGAAGGCAACACGCAGGACACATGAAGGCCACACGATGGCTACACCACGCATCGTGTTGAGAGTACGATGCGTTCGAACCAGGTCACAAAGGCGTCAGATGACCTCCCGATGGTATTTACATAATATGTTTACATGAATCTCCACCGGCGGTCATACGATGGCTTAAGATGCCTTCACGAATGGCCTGGTGTTGTTGCGATCCGAGCCGAATTTGAACATTTCCTTTATCGTGTGTCCATCTGGTGTCAATTTGGGGACAGTGTGACGGGCTTTAGTGAACCCTTGACTAATGAAATACCCGGGTTCACTCTCTGTCGTCCATAAGGGTGTAGACAAAGAGTGCTGAGCAGTGAAGAGTGTTGAGCCAGGACACACGGGCACAAGTCGCTCACACAACATGTTACACTTCACGCAGCTAACTCCAACTTTACTTCCCCTCTCAAAACTCCGTCTCTTCACATCTCCATCCTCTCCCCCTTCGTCCTCCCCTCTAAGTCATTCAGTTTCCATGGTGACCATGATATCAGGTCCAGGGCTTCCTGTCTCTAACAGGTTTCTGCCCAGCAACAGGTGATGTCATTCCTTCAGTGTGCTTGCTTTAGAGCAGAGCTTACTTCTTCTGATTGGCTGTTAGGGAGGGGGAATGTGTACGCTGTGGTTGGCCGAGATCTGTGACCATGTGTCCGTCTGCCTGCGTGCACAGATATCCTGCTCCCATGTGCTGCAGGGGCTCACGTAGCTCCGCAGGGTTCAGAGACAGGGACAAACAGGTGACCTTATGCTGAGTAATCGTAGCGAGCTGTGTCCTGCTTCCTTTAGTCCATCCTCCCTCCCTCCATCCTCCCTTTCTCCTCATCCTCACTCGTTGGCTCTACTCCTCTCTTTTTCTCCCCCTCTCAATCTCTCCTTGATGTGTCCTTGACAATGCGGCAAGCTGT
>CM070476.1:3717340-3722340 GCA_036324585.1 Champsocephalus esox
TGTGTGTGTGTGAATGTTAGCATGCTGATGACTTCTAATGTAAAGCGCTTTGAGGTGTCGTAAATACTGGATAAATACAGTACATTTACCACTGATCTTTAAACATGTGTACTTTCATTATTTTGCAATACTATTATCATCAAATCAGTGCCATACGACTGTCTCAACATAACAGTCATGTTGTATCTCTATTATTTATGCACAATATATTACACAACAAAAGTATGTCTCTCTCTCTCTCTCTCTCTCTCTCTCTCTCTCTCTCTCTCTCTCTCTCTCTCTGTCTCTCTCTCTCTCAGTCTCACCTGTCATACAGTGACCACATGTTCTGTTCTCTGTTGAGTCTTCCTGTTGCCAGTCTGTGGTCCCTGAGCCGGTGCTTGGTTAGGGTCTGTCTCTGCGTTCTGTCTCTGACAGCAGAGAGACGTTCTGCAGCTCGTACTCTCTGCTCAGAGCCAGGTAACTAATCTACTTTGCTTCTCGTCTCTTCTTCACAATGTGTGAATAGTTGTGTTCACATTGTGTTATAATGCGTGTGACTGTGATTGGTGTTTGGAGAGCAGTGCTGCTGAGAGACGGGTCAGAGGGGCTCTGAGAGGGGCAGCTAGCCTCAGCACCAGCTGACATAGGGACTCTTCTCTGGGTCAGCTCTTGGCTCTGGAGGGCTTGGAGTGGAGGGGGTCTCGGGGCTGGACCTAAGGTGGTTACAGGATGTCAGTGCTCTCTCTTGAGGGTTAGTGGTCAGTGGGATCTGCCTGGTTCTGCTCTGCAGGCATGTGCTGGTGTTTCGTCTGAACACTCAGATGGATCTGCAGAACTCTGCATGTGAAGCCTCTGCTGGATGTTGGTCCCGGCGGGTCGAGCTCTGTGACGGAGCGGACCCCACACTTCATACCGTACAGCGCAACGGGCTGGATCACACATCAAAGAGTTTGAGCCAGATGGAATCTGGACATTATAAATGTTCTCTTAATTCACTTAGAGCTCTTCTGGCTCTCTCTTTGAGTGCATTCACAGCCACGTTGAAACTTCCCGATGCTGTTGTGGTGAACCCGAGGGAGGTGTAACTCATGCTCTGTTCCATGATATGGTTATTTATGGGAAACTGGTATTTGTTCTCCGGACATCTGGGGCGTCTTTGGAAAACCATGACATTAGTTTTCTTCATATTGACTGCAGGGCCCAGTTCTGACATACTGGTCTACTGTGTCCAGCTGCTGTTGGAGTCTCTCTCTCTCTCTCTCTCTCTCTCTCTCTCTCTCTCTCTCTCTCTCTCTCTCTCTCTCTCTCTCTCTCTCTCTCTCTCTCTCACACACACACACACACCACACACACACACACACACACACACACACACACACACACACACACACACACACACACACACACACACACACACACAGAGACAGACACAGACACAGACAGACTAGAGACAGTAACCCAAATTCTACCCAAAGTAGGGATTAAAGACAAGCATAATTATATCCAAAGTGTTCTTGTCCATTAGTGTGTGTGTGTGTGTGTGTGTGTGTGTGTGTGTGTGTGTGTGTGTGTGTGTGTGTGTGTGTGTGTGTGTGTGTGTGTGTGTGTGTGTGGACCATCACTTGTCGTTGCCGGTGTGCTTTTAGACATTCTACTCAGTCCTTGTACACTCTGACTCCGCTCAACCATTTGTGGATTTACTTCCCATCCACTCATCATTATAATCCCATCACCCGTTCACCAATCACCTCACCCAGGAGTCCATCCCAGCCAGGGTTAGTCCTGAATGCAATGTGTGTGTGCTGTCTGACGGAAGTGCTGCGGAGGAATAAGCACGAGGAAAGCTAATTGAATGCTGTCGTGTTCCAGTTGTGTGATCAAAATGTTTTGTCATTGTGTGAAATGTTGCATAAAAATGATCTTAATGCCTCATGCAGCCGTATGACTTCACCCAAGAGTCGTCCACCCGTCACCTCAGAGCGCCTAATCGTTACATGACACGTCACTTGCTAGACGCGTTGATCCAAAGCGACTCACATACTGAATACTGTGGACAATACCCTCAGGGCACACATGCTGACTGCAGCGGGGTTTGAACCTGTGACCCCCTGACCCCAACACTAAGGCTCTATCCACTGCGCCACACGCCTCCAGTAAACATGTCACTGTTAACCCATCTCCATGTATCCACTCTGCTACTCCATCCAGCGGGCCAGCATCTATTCCCCGCTCGTGACTCTGATCCACCCAACCACCCGCTCTGTCACACGGGCCCTCGTGTCTCATGCTAGACAATACGGAGGAACACTTTCTCCCCCCCCCAGGCAAACATGTATATTGTACATACATATGCTTACAATACTTTAAAACACAAACTAGTGCACTAACTACGCTGCTGCTAAGCGGGAGCAGCGATTGCTTTACTATTCTCTACGCATGTATTCCTGATATGAAGCGTGTCCACTTGGGTCCCCAGAAAGACACCAGAGAGTGGGAACGGTCCTCCAGATTGGACATGTTCTCTTGTGCAAATAAAAGTTCTCTCAAACTGTACAATTATTTGTGCACTCTATTTTCAGAACATGTTAAACAAATGATTCTCATGCAAAGTGATGGGGACAAAATTGGCCATGTCCAAAAGTGGAGAGGACATGTCCCCGGCCCCCAGTATAAAAGACGCCTATGGCTCGCATCCATTCATCCATCTACTACACATTTCATTCAATCGTTCAAGCATCCAACCCGTCATGGCCGCTCACCTTCTGTGGTGTTGGACTGCAGTCTCTGGCAGAGCCCGTCTGTGTCCCCATAGCTCTCCTGGATCTTCTGCAGGGCATCGGGCCCTCGCAGCTCCATCAGCTCCGCGAGCTCCGTCACCGTCACCCCCAAAGTCTCCCCCTGCCTGGCTGCCGTCTGCCCTTCCCACTGAGCCAGCGCCTCGCGCCCCTTTGGGGTAAAACTCCACCGCGCTGTTTGCCATCTCACCCATCGTGGCAGTTGTTGACATGTCAGTGAGGGTCTTCTCTGTTTTGGTCCTCCTCTCTCTCTGTAGTCTGTCCTCAGCTCAGCTCCTCTCTTGTGTGGGTTGGTGGAGGGTTGTTCATGTGCAATCAGAATCTTGCTTTGCTTGATTTCTTATTTAAACATGTGAGATTATAACGATACAGCTAAACCCTTCTCTATTTCATTTGAGGGCAGTGAGGGGTCGCTGGTGGTTTATGTGTTTCTCTCCTCACGTTTGGCCTAGCCTCCCGCTGCTCCTTTAATTCTCCATAGCAGGAGGAGGAGGGGGGTGAGGGGGGTCAAGGAGAGCAAGCAGGGGCACTTCAGAAGCGTGATGTCTGAATGGATCCAGCTTTTGTCTTTCCTTCGTCTCCTCTGCGACTCCACTCGTTCCTCTTTGCTGTCCCCCTCCCTCCAGGGTCACGGCCAGTCCATGGACAGACGGGCGGATGGCTGGCAGACTCACAGACAGACGCACAGACAGAGGTGGAGGGGCGACGGACGGATGGGGAGAGGGGGGAGCAATGCAAAGGCAGCTGATCAATTGGAGGCCGGAAGTGGATCCAGTTCAGAGGTAGCTACTTCTGCACCACCAGGACCTGGGAGGGAACACAAGATAAAACATCAGCACTCAGCTCATATCAAATCAATCACGTTTTATTTATATAACACATTTAGCAACGATGTTTGGTGGAGCCAAAGTGCTGTACATATAATAAAAATAGCCTACAGTCGAGACACTTTACAGCAAATACAACAACACAGATTGTTCAGAATATCAGTGTGAGAAAAACGACACCCTCTGTCCTTAGACCCTCTGTCCTTAGACCCTCTGTCCTTAGACCCTCACATCGTACAAGGAAACACTTCCAGAGAAAACCCACAGTTTTAAGGGAACATGGGAGAAACCTCAGGGAGAGCAACAGAGGAGGGATCCCTCTCCCAGGACGGACAGACGTGCAATAGATGCCGTGTGTAAATCGAGAGATAATACATGTTACAGCATATAGACCGAATGTGTCTTTATGCTCCGACTGGACCCTCTTGAACACACACACACACACGCACACACACACACACACACACACACAGAGCATGGGTCAACAAAGTCCCTGGGAGAACAATTGTGAGCAAATATGGTATAGGCGGGAAAACAAATGCAGATATTGGTTAAATCAGATGTGCTCAAGTCTGTTTGATGTACCTATACAGGCGTGTGTGTGTGTGTGTGAACAGCCCTGTGAAACACCTGAACATGTGCTCAGTGGTCCCACACATGTAGCGACGTGAACACATTTGTCGCAATCCATGCAATGTTGAAACGTTTTGCTTCTTTTGGCCACTAGGAGGCAGCACAACAAGCTGCTAACAGAGCACCGACACATTCTACAAAGCCCATCAAACAGTGGCGTACTGCATTCACTTGTCTTCATTCGGAGCCGAGTCTCTTGTTTACAGAGACAGAGTCCATCTCAGTTCTGTTCTATTATTTGTTTTTAACAGTTAAATTAAAATAAAAAGTGTTCGTAAGAACTTGAAGTTCAGTGACACGGTGGCTGCAAGGCGGTCGTCTCTCGGTCAGAAGGTTGTGGGTTTGATGTGTTATCCCCGTATTACCCCGTCTGTGTGTCGATGTCTTACCCAGCGACATGTCGATGTATCCTTGAGCAAGATACTTAACCCCAAGTTGCTCCCTCTAACCAACGGTGTGTGTGTGTGTGTGTGTGTGTGTGTGTGTGTGTGTTAGCATGCTGATGACTTCTAAACGTAAAGCGCTTTGAGGGATACCGTAGTCCTTCAACAACCCCTGAGTTATATATATACTCATATACATATATACATATCAGTCCATTGACCTGCTTAATGCTCCACTTTACAGATGAGAGCCATGGGACTCAACATAAACAGTGACGTTGCCGTGAAACCAGAACTCCGGATGAAAAGATGGTCAAATGCTCTGAAAAGGTCAAAATAGGGCGACAGTGGCTGCGCAGGAGTGCGGTTGTCTTTCAACC